>BGPT01001143.1:97691-174237 GCA_003297045.1 Symbiodinium sp. clade C Y103
CATGATGCCTGCTATATTGGTGTGATGCTTTGATAACTTATGCTATAGTTCATGATGGCTCATGGGGTTAGTCTTGCAATTCTTTCGGGAGGTTCCGGACTATTTCTCCAACTTTCTTTCAAACTTGAAATCGTTTTACTTTCCAGATTTTGTTTGTTTGATCGTTACTGCAACTTGTGAGTGTCATCTTCGATTGGTTCAAGGTTTGTCTAAGTGTACGTTTGCAATATCNGTTTTACTTTCCAGATTTTGTTTGTTTGATCGTTACTGCAACTTGTGAGTGTCATCTTCGATTGGTTCAAGGTTTGTCTAAGTGTACGTTTGCAATATCCAAATGTGGTGTTGTGAATTTGTGTATATAGGGAGCAAAAAGATATGTAAAACATGCTCAACCTTGATACTTTATTCCGTCGGAGGTCGGTAACGACTGACCCATCACCTTTCGGCAGCATTATTTTGCAGGCAACTGCATAAACTTACGCTCTCCGATAAATTCAGNAACACCAACACATTCTACTAGATTCCGACAAAAGTAGCATCCGACTTTACGAATGTAGCCTCCAGGAGCCAACATTCCAATGTTGGCTTCTCAGGCCAAGATTGGAATGTATGCAAATATTGCTAACATGGATCGTCTGGGTATAGCTGGACTCCCAAAGTTTCCATCAACGTGGGTCTGTAGATAAACGGGAAGTTCAAATGATACTGTATTTTTTTGTGGCATCGCATGGCTGTAATTGTTTGACATCTTATGCTATGGCTACGTTGAGGGTCTAGATATACATTCAGTATCAAACAAAAAGTAGCCACATCAGCACTCGTTGCCATCGGCGGCTCCTCGATCTTCCCAATCTTGGTGATGTATTGCAGGTTCCTCAGGCTGCCGCGCAACCAATCTGTTTCAACATTTCAAGGAAGCCAACTCCTACTCATCTGCTGGATGAGTTCACGAGCAGTAAACATGTAATGTCATATGTGCACATACATATATAACTATAATGTATATGCACAGATATCTGCACATATACAATAAATAGATAATGTATATAAATATGTATATATATATATCAACATACATTATAGTTAACATATATAGACATATAATGTAAATACATGACATGTCTTAGTATGTACATAGAGATCTATTGTATCTGTTTAGCTCAAGATCTGTTCCAGGACCAAAAGCCTCTTCCAGTGCAGAAACCGTCGCCCCTTCGGCGGCCGAGGTACTTCTCCAAAGTCTCCGGGGTGTGAATTTCCACCCACTCTTCCTGACCCAAAACTTGGGATAATTGGAGGCTGGAAGACTCCAATTTTCAAAAGAAAACGGAGAAAAAGATAGCGTTTGCAAAAACATGAAAGACACAAACACAGGATGTTGGCACAGTCCATTTGGCACATCTCAATTATTTCATTTAGACTGATTTTTTCCCAGCAGAACTTGGAATGTGCGAGGCAGCTATGTTAGAGTGCCAACGTGTGTTATGCTCATGCTCTCATCCCCGCAGAAGCCCAGCGTCGGTTGCATCTTTGCCCAAATACCTCAGATAGCCCGGCGACATCAAAGGGGTGATATGGGTGTGTCGGAAAATGGGGTGTACACCAGGTATACCCATAAAATGGCCATTGAACGGGATCAATGAAATGATGATCAACTATGATAAACCATGATAAACCATAAGATTTGGGGGTGGACCCCTGCTGCCGCATTACACCTTCTGACTTATTTATAATCATAGTGATTGGGGTATTGAAAACCTTATTTTTAATGTGTGGGGGCCATCACTATATCGGATATCAGTGCTGAGGTATTCACCTATGGATACATATATGGGCTTATGCAGGAGGTGCGTTTGAAAAAACAACTTGAGGTGAAAACTGTGTCACTTGACACCCTATAGTGCCGTTCAATGTCAGTTTTCGCAATGGTGTATCATGAAAAAATGCACATTTGCAGATACTACGTCAAAGGTGATGTATGAGCATAGATGGAGGTTTCCTAAAATAGGGGTACCCCCAAATCATCCATTTTAATAGGGCTACCCCCATTTTAGGAAACCTCCAGATAAGCTTTGTTTCTTCTCTTCGCACTGAACCCCTTTCATCTCATCATTCTGGCCAAGGGACATGTCAATGGTATCAGTGCCTGGATAGGGCCCAGGCCACATGTCTGGGATGAACAGGACCAAAACCATGGCAGAAGTATGCCCTAGGACACCTAGGACTAGGAACACATCAGCCAATTTGTCATTTACCCTCTGGCTATTTGACATAGTCATGGAAAATCCCTTATAAATGGAGGTTTCAATGGGAAAATCATCCAAAATTAGCGATTTTCCATGGCTATGTTAAATAACCAGAGGGTAATTGCTCATTGTTTCAGCCAAACTCAAACTGTTCCTGTGAGTATGAAGCCGATATGGACAGGAAAAGCACAACAGCCACTGTACCAAACTCCAAGAATACAAGCATGCCTTATTGCTGAAAGCCAACAGAGCAGTGGTCATTCAAATCAAAACCTATCTCCATCAATCAGCCAGATCGGGTTTGTCTTCGCTTGAAAGGCTCAGACCGAGCTGATGACCTTGAGCCTTCTTCGTTTCTTTGAATTCTACTGTTTAATCATCATCACTATCATGAAACAAACATGATACCGTGGATGGACAAAATCCTGCCCCAGTTGCTCCTATAGGGATTCCTATGAAACCCTGTATATTTCTTATTGGGATAGTATGGGTTTTCAAAAGCCACCTACCAACTGGTGCAGGAGTTCGCGACCATCCAGAGTAACACATCAACACAGCAACAATCCCAGCGATTTTATGGGGGAAATGGATGAAATAAGCTGCGCACTATATCAATTGCAACAACATCATGTTCCAACAATCGTAACACTGGATTTGTTTGATGAATAATGTATAATATTATATATATATACACCTATATATATAATATATCTGTATATATAGTATTATATAATTGTAAAACAACATAACAATCCCAGCATAATTCGTTCACCGGCCTCCGGGGTGTATGGGGATGAACTTCGTCACATCCAACACTTCACCGAAGAGGACCATCCAGGCATCATCCTCGCAACAAATCGTGGATGATCCTCCAATGTGTTCCATCGTTTCTTTTTTTTTGGGACAAAGAAAACTAACATTACCCTCTGGTAAACTAACATAGCTATGGAAAATCACCGTTATCGATAGGTAAATCAACTATAAATGGTTCTTTTTGAATAGCTATGTTTGTTTACCAGAGGGTAGATTTTTGGAAGATAATTGGAAAATTGAAGCGCCAGAGGGCGCTTAAGCCCATGACCATCCATCCGGGATGGTCGTGATGGTTCAAAAGCCCTGGAAACATTGGGAAACCACCATGCTTTTGGATCAAACTGATGAAGCCCCTATATCATCTGAGTGCTTCTTAAGATTGAGGTACCTCGTGTACAAGTTGCTTCGCCTGTTTCAAGTAAATCCATGGACAACTTCTGCATGATTCACATTCTTCATAAATTAAGCATATATTTCACAATCCCCATGATTTCCATTGATATCCTCTTTAGAACTGCTGTTATAATCAACTGTTATAATGTTGGTAAAACAATAATAAACCATCCCCTAAATCACCATAAATGGGTGGTATATACCATTCCCAAATGGGTGGTTTATTATTGTTTTACCCTCATTGTGCTTTTGGAGTTCCTCCACGGAGATGCCTCCGGAGCCTTCCGCGCTCGACGGTCGGCCTGCGGCGGCAGTGGGGCGACACCGAGCCAGAATGGGTGCATATGTATATCCCATATGCTCCATGTATGGAATATGTCTCAACATTTACCCCAAAAATGACTCAAATGTAGGTAAATATACCATACATGGAGCATTTGGGTATGTATGATATAGCAATCCAACAAAAATACTAGAAACATATAATAAAATATAGAAAAATAAAGCCTGAAATCTGGAAGGTACGGGAAACATCATCGAACTACCATACTGCAAACACGTTTCGGCATCCTTCTGATGCTGTACATATTCACCGTACAATCAGGATTGATGGGACAATCTAGGAAGAGTGGATTGATGGGTATTGGTAAAATGTGTGTATCTTACAATTGTGGTTATTTCATGTTATTTCTTTCCCATGTTTATTGGTCAACTGAGAGTCAGGGTAGACATTGAAACAGAGCTCTGCCAGAGAGAAGCCTGCAGGGGTGTGCTTCGGATGCTTGTTGAACACCTCTGCCCGGCCATGCCCAGCCATATTGTTGCAACAAAGCGTGCTGAATCAAAAGGCAGCCTTGTTCTGGAGACACGTCCTTTGAACTGGAAGCACGTGGTTCTTCTTCTCGTTGCATTTTGTGTTCATCTTCGATGATTTTCGAATTGAGCAGGCAAGACCAGAACTCATGCAAGTAATCTTTCAGGACATCTGGCAAGGCTGTAAAGCGAGTTGAAGCCAAGGCATTGAAAATCCATTACATCACGGGATGTGTGAAACAGTGGCCTCGCAATGCTTCCTTGGCTTTCAAGGACCCGCTCTGTTGCACGATTTCCAGGGTCTTGAAAGCCTCACACAAGTACAGCAAGGAAGCAAACACCTTGGCTGGGTCGAGGTGAAGCAAGCCAGCTGTGCTACCTGCGCCGCTGGTGCACCACAAGTTGTTGCCAGGGCGGCAACTCAGCATCTTCTGTGACCAAAGCCTCTGGACTAAGCCCGCGACACTCCTCATTGATCTATCTGCGGTATATTACTATATTTAACAGGCGCGCGCGGCTATAAAAGCTCATCAGCGACACTCCTCATTGATCCTTCATATCATGCAAATCATAGGTCCCTCTCCGAAGGTCACCCCAAAAACACTAGCTTCGGCTAGCTTCGGCCTTAATGATTATCCTTATATATCCTTATCATTTATGGGGCTATTCACCAAACAATAAACCTATTTTGAGTCTACAAAACCCCTTTTTGTTCGAGCTTCCCATCTTGCACCGCAGCCTGCAAGGTTGCCCATGGCCGAGGCGTCTGAAGTTCGGTCGAAAGTCGTCTGGTCTTGGCCAATTTAAGCGGCCGGAAAACTTTGCTGGATCATTCTCATATATTATGAATGTTGTGTATGAATCATGAAATTATGAACATATCGATATCCCGAGATCTTCTCCTCTCCGGATTCAAAAACTTTCAGTCCTTCTCTCAGAGTTGGACATCAGATGTGTTGAGTCAAGTGTCATCAAGGTCTTAGCTGTGCAACGCACTGCCGAAAAAAGGAGATGGTCGGAGATGATGCACAACTGTTTCAAGGGTAAATCTCATCTGACCGTATCATTGTCTGAAGCGACATCACATGAGTTCTGAATAGCTCTGAGCTGCAAATGGCTGAAGAAAACATCACCAAATGATTCAGAATCATGGTGCCTTGGCAATCTCATGCAAACCTAAGTGGCTGTTCTTACATTTTATAACATACAAAAACACCAGGCAGTTTCAGCAGTTCCCATCCATGGGAATATCCTGCAGCTAGCAATGAGCTGTCAGGATGATCGAACAGATGCACCACGTTTGTTGGTCACAACAGTTCTGGCTCCAAAAAGGACAAGCTGGTGCCCTCCCCTAGCTATGTCGTTGGTTCTTGTGCACCAGCAAGTATAGATAGATATAGACACACACACACACATATATGTATATATATATAATATCATTATATATATATATATATATATACTAGATAAGTCTACTGTATATAGATATGATATATTATAATTAGACACTGTAATTTCCAGGTAGCTACAAACTGTGCTAACATGTGCTAACCATGGGGCACCACCATGCTAGATATATGTCAGATTGCAGAAGCCTCTCCCGTGTTTCACATGTCATACTGAACCAAAACCATCAATAGTATGCCGACAAAAATTCCCCAGTTTTCCCCCATGCTTGCTATACCCCGGGTCTTCAAACACCTTCTGACACTGGACTGGAGACTGTATTTGGGGGTGGTTGGAAATGGGGCCTAGTTACATCTCAGGGAGCACTAGGGCTATAGTATAGCCCCAACTAACGAAAACATCTCCCATCGGCCAAGCCCTCAGGGCACCCGCTGCTTAGGCACCCCACCCTCCGTCCAGCGTAATGGCTCCCGGAGGCGAAAGTGTCGCAGCTGCTTCTTGGTGTCCTGATGAGACGTCCAAGACGCAACGGATGTGGGGGGGCCAGTTACGAAGTCGCTAAGAACATGGATATGGATGGATCACAAGGGAGCTTGACTGTGGTAGATAAAACAATAAGCAACATCAGATTTTGCAAATTGTTGTTAGTATTGTTGCTAACAATAAAAAAGGCAACCATGAAAAAAAAAAGCGTGTGATTGGCATTATCACATCAGCCAAATTTGTCATTGAGGTAAAATGAACTACACAAACAAGTCTCTGACTGGTATGCAGAGGCAAAACTAAACACGTTTCCTGTCCTGCAGCACTGGAAGGGCACGCAGCAGAAAGCCCTGCCCACTGCCTTCATAACCTCAGTTGGGTCACTAGCTTTATAGGCGGAATCCAAAACCTATCCCAAATGCTCCGTGCACGGAATTTTTCATGCGAATCCCTAGTCTTCCACTTACCTCTCAGATTCGCAAGCAGAGTGACTTTACCTCATTGATTTTGGGGTTGTGTGGTTACCTGTCTGACAGGCAACTGGAAGAAGAGGGAATGGTTTTCCATGATCTGCAATACTTGAAATAGAATGTTTCTACTCTGATTCCTGTTCATTTTAGGGATCAACTCCCAAAAAATCACAGATGTTCCCCACGCATTTTCCCTTCAGTTCTGGCGCTAAAACCAGCTATGAAATGGGATCAAAAAACTCCTGCAACTAAGGTGAAGATTACTACTTGAATGAGGTTTTCTCAGGGCTACAATGTGTGGCCCCCCAGCCAAAAGTTGGTTTATAAATCCCATTAACTATGGTTATAAGCAACGGTATGATAAGCTATTTTCGAATTGAAGTGATGTTCAGCAACTTAGCGATGGGGCCCCACCTTGTATATCAGCCTGTGGTTTTTCATGCTGAAAATCTGGGACCCTCCCACCCTACGAGTAGCAGCACCAAGCAACCGTCCAGGGTCGTGGCCAAAATCACCCGTTTGGCCGTCAGCAGCAACTGGGTGGCTTCCGCCACCGGTATCCCAGCAGCCTCGTCCACGAACAAATACCTGGACCCAAGGATTTCAGCCGTAGGCACAATTTGGATGGGAAAAAAACATGGTGATTCACCCAGCAAAAAACGTTGCTTTTGAGTTGATTTATCTCAGAAAAAGGCATTGATGATCATTGATGATTTATGAACCCAACCATTTGATGTGTAAAAACACAAGGAACAACATGAAAGCCAACGTATTTCAAACGACTAGAGCCGAAAGAAAAAGGACATGAACCACCAGCACCATGTGTGACCTGGAATTTCGGCAACATATTTCTCTTGGAATCTTCATGTGGAAAAAAACGAATATGAAACCAAAACAACTCAAATTGGTATAGCTGGAATTTTTAACTAATATTTTTTTTCATGGAAAAATCAATCTTCCTTCCGGGGGGTTCTTAAACTAGGGACCCCAGCATTCTCTGTTTGCCGAGTATTCAGGTCCCTCTTCCGCTGCTCATTTTAGAGAAACCCAAAATGGGGATGGATCAAGACATGTATTTAGTTCTGGGTATAAAATAGAAAGATGAATAAGTATCAATACCTGGTATTTAGATCCATATATGGACAAGTATCAAAATATGCAACGATGATATTGCCATATTCTTTCGATCTTATCATGCGCTATGCATCATGGGAGGGGATGACCATGGAACCATGGCAATTTCTAGCCGATGATTTTCCATCGCCCAGCGACTGGCAGTTCTTGAGCGCCTCTCGTTCTTTGCCTCTGAAAAGTCACGAGGGGAGGCCGATTTGTCCAAGGTAGTGCCCCACGAGTTTCAAGCTTAGTTGATGTTTGTTGGTTCGTAATTAAACCTATTTGACTATTGTTATATACCAACATAGCTGACATATTGGTATTGTAGTTATAGACCAACTTAGCTGAGATAAATCGGCTGAGTCAACTCTACTTATACACCAGATATACAACAGTTTCGAAAAAAATATCCGGAGCAGCACCTTGAATGGCATGCTGCCAAAGTCATGAGGTTGGGCAAAGTTTGGCTCCGCCAAGTCTCTTGATGCAGTGCATGGAGATGATCTATTCGACTGGATTCCATCCAGGGCTTAGCATGATTTGGCGATAGACAAATTCTCAGCAATGTCAAAACTGGATTTTTTCACCATCCTGATGATCTCTACATTGTAGTGTTGGCGAGCTAAGTTGGTTTACAAATAGGTTGACTAGGATATGCGGTAGCCTTGTCAAAGTATGTAATGGATGTTCATGGTTTTTATATGTTTTTATATGTTTTTATCATCGGACTGAGTGGGGGAGGCACCACCGAAATAAATCATAATCTGTGTTTAGGTCGTTGCGAGGTTCCCTTACCCAAGCTGAACATCGAACGCCTAAGAGGTCGCCAACACAAACGAATTGCAGATGTCCAGCCGCAATCTGCAGCACTCCGCGCGTCTTTCTCACCACCTAAAAGGCACGGCACGTAAAACAACACGAGGTACCTATGACTGGCCACGAAATCCTAACTAGTGTCCAACACATGTAGAAACTGCAACTGGGATATCCTTCAGGTTCCTGCCGGATTTTGTTAGAGCTATCTTCATCAAGATCAAAACTCACCAAAAACTCGGAGCGGATCCCGAGGCCAAATACTGGGCTTGCAAACTCAGCGGTATAGACGGGTTGATCAGCTCGACTTTCTGCTCGGTGTGTTCGAAGCAAATATCGGCTCTGTGATCAACCCTAAGGTCCTTATCCGTATACTCACCACATCTAGAATCATTTAGCAACTACTGGGCAAGGTCAGATCTTGTGCAAGATTCACAAACAATAATACTGCATTCCCTATCATTCCCTACAAATTCACTAAGCTGAGGTGATCACTCTGTCTAATCATGGTGATGTCCTCCAGTGATGTCGTTTTTCCTTAAAACTTTGTGCTCCTAACTTGAATGCTTAATGACATTGCCTCCGAACTCTGGCCCCTGATGTCGACCTGCGGGACCTGCGCAGTCGTTAATAGTTCACCACACGGTTGAAGTACTGCCATCACCCCTACTCATCATAATTGAGTGTGAAATCGCTGTGACGTCGTTGTAGTTCAGCTGCACCAGTGAATTTTGGGGGTCCAAGTACCTTCTGAGGAAGTATGAGTGGGGTATGAGTTGTCCCTGAGGAAGTATGTGGATCTATAGAGATTAACCATTGGACATTGGAACACCCCATGTTCAGACATCCCCACATCATGCCAAGTCACGTCTTTCTTGCTGCTCGACTGCGCCCGTGCGGCACGCTCGGCGGAATTGAAAAGCTGCTGGGTAGATTCCAAGGACGGCGATGTCACGACGATTTTGTCACATCCTGGCCATGGCAACATTTCACAAAGGTAAAACTGTAAAACCATCTAAAACCAATTTTTATCAGGGTTTGTCCAACATTTGGAAACACAAAAACCAAATTAAATTGCTTTTGTTCATGAAAAAAATATGATGAACCCTCCTATGTTTTGGACCAACTCGTTGGGGGTTCTTGGATCCTGAAGACAAGTGGTGCAAAGAGCAATGATGGGAACATGCCAGCCACATGGGATAAACATCCAGATGTACACCCAAGTAGGAACCCCTCCCAGTTTTAGCAGGGAAATCGTTTTGACGTGGGTGGAATCCCTTCCCCCAACATTAAATAAGCTCAATATTGGCCACCATAAAGGATATATAATGATATATATATTATATATATATACATATACACACATACATACATTTATTTATATATATATACATATCTAATTATATATATATATATGTGTTCTACAATTCCAATACAAAGCTAGGATTTGTGGAACTCTTGACCTACTGAACAAAATTTAGCTAGGGAACTAGGTCATGGCGTCTGTGAATGGGCAGTGTTCACAACCATCCGTCGTCACTTTATGCTGATTTGTTGATAGGAAATCCCAGCTCATGGATTCTGATAATCTCAGACATATTGGATAGTTTAACCATGTACTGTATAATCATCAATCAACCAGCCGTTTAGCAGCCGCTGTTCAAATGAGTGGATGGTCTTACAAGGTCGTACCCCCATACTGGGCTCAGTTGCTTCACAGCTATTTCAAAAAAAACAGGTCCTCTCCCAAAAGCACACACCCCAAATACTTCCTATTAAGAAGGAAAGGCTGGATCCATGGGGTATATCATATCAAGTTGCTGAGTTATATTTCAATGTAAACATCATAACACATGTATATATATATATATATATATAGAGGATCATCCACTTGGTTGACCAACAGATGGGGAAACAAGTATTTATAATTATATATACAATCACACATATATATATATACAAGGAGTATATATACATATATATAATTGTATTTATAATTGTATATAAAAGTATATACATTTCATTTATAAATACATATATCCCATGAATATCTCATAGAGTCACTCAGGTTCCGATGGCACATCTATGACTTCCCCGTCCGTCACCTCGTCGTAACAAGAGCGCCGCAGCGACACCCAAGGCGGCGGACTTCCCGCGGCCGCGGCGACCCGAAACGAACAAAGGGCTGGAGCTGCTGGTCCTGGAGATGGAGCTATTCTCACCAGGGAATCCCTAGGGTATATACACATATATATATATATATGCCAATAATAATTGGAAATTGGAAAATCCCATATTATTGGCATATTATATATGGGTATGTCTGAAAACATGGTATACCTCCCAATTCTAGCCATTTCATAGGGATAATGATCATAATCCATTGGAATTGGGGGTACCCTATTTTCAGACAAACCCATATGTAGGATCATATAGGATTATTATATATGTGAAACTCCCAAAATGGAGCTATTCTCATTGGATTGGTTGAAGGGAAATTCTTAACCGGAAACCTTGATTTTCCCCATGAAATATCAAGGTTTCCTGTAAATCCAATGATATTCACCAGCAAATCCCTTTTAGCATATTATATATAGATATATACCTGCAGCTTCCTGATGCTCCAAATTTTGGTCGTTTCCCAAAAAGCTGAAATTTCAGCCGTTTCAAAACAAAAGTGCTCTTGTTCTCAAGAATTGCCGTTTCAGCCCTCAGTAAGGTTTCAAACCTGTTTCATGGACCATTTTCATACATGCGCTTGACACTAAGAGGTAACTCATCCATTGCATCTATCAACAGTGATGAAGCACCCCCAATCTTCCCTGATCTACAGCCGGTGTGGAACGCTTTTTCCTGGAGCTCTTTGGGTGCCATAAAGCCGGGCTCCCAAGATCTGATCGACCAGGTTTGACCTTCAAGTTGGCCTGCTTGACTTTGAACCTTCTGTAAACAGCTTTGGATTTGATGAGGTATAGTTGTAAAGCTCTAGATGATGCGGTTCTTGCACTTACTCTGCGTATTAGGCGGGAAAGCCTCCCAACAACATCTTCGTTCATCTCACAGCCAAAAAGCTGTGGGTTGGGAACCCATTCCACAGTTTCATCCTCAAGTAGTCGAAGAACTTCAAGCTTTTGATGGCAAAGTAAGTGATACTTTGATGTAAAAGCAAAACCGGTGTACTGCCATTGGTGCATTGCCAAAAATGCACACCCATTGTAATGTGCGACAAATGCATGGAGGTGTTTGTACATGGAGCCTGCACAGAACTTGCACAGCCACAAATTGTGCGAGTAACAAATGCGCTGAAATTTCCGTGCCGCGTCGGCTGCAGCAATCATTTGTTCTAGTATCGCCATATGGTCTTGTTTCAAAGGATCATTCATGAAGCCCACCAACATCGTGTGCACCCATGCCACTAGATGAGAAGTATCGGATCCTTTGCAATTCACCCAAGGGAACGTGAACCAGTTTGGACTGTTGAAAAAGGACAAGCTAAAGCTCCTGAGGGCCGCTGAACGGCCAGTGGTTGAACAAAACCATTTGAAATGGTTGTAGGCCCGGTCCAAGACAACCTCTCGCCTGTTGCTCCCAGCAGGGTCATCAAAGTAGCGGAGCTTCAGAATCAACATCACACAGGATGCCACAAAGTATCGGAAAACTCCTTGTTTCGTGTTATGGAAAATATCCCTGCGATAGAACCTTTCGTGGGGGGCCTCTTCTCCTTCCGGCTGATGCTCAAAAGGTATGTGGCATAGGACTGGGCGAACATCATAAGGCCTCTTTGTAAAACAAGTAGGAGCCCAGCGTGGACAATGACTATGGTCTTCAAAAGGAAGATCGGCAGTGCCCGCCAGACACTCATGGCACATAGCTTTGTTGATTGAAGTTTGGGATCCAAAACACCGGTTGAGTTGCCCCACCCGCTGCACCCATTTCAAATCGCCTTTTGCACCTGTACAAGCTGCAAACCATTGACAGCCCCTTGCAAAAAATCCAACATCAAATAAAGAGTTGAAGTCCCTGACGATTTCAAGGAGGATGGCGTCCAACACACTCTTCTCTTTCTTGGGGATTGCGGCCAGAACAAATTTTGTCAAAAAGGAATGTTCCTTCAAATTGGTACTCTGGTAGCATACATGGGAGGCTGCAGCAGGCCTCACACCAGAACTATTTGTTTTGATTCTCTTGCGAGTTGGTTCATCCAAATCACAGCTGTCACAAATCAGCGAGCTCGTTCCTTGAACCGATTTGAACCAGGAATCAACTCCCAGACAGGTCTCCATCATCAGGATTGTGGTGTTGCCTTTTTTGAGGCCTCTCCCTTCGTCCCCATGAAAAGCCAAAGCAAAAGTTGTTGCCATTGAACGGCTTTGGTGTTGTTCACGGAAAAGGCGATGTGTAGGATGAAACCCACGATAGGCTTTCCAGAATTCACCCAGTGAAGCTTTCCCTTCATCAATGTTTGGATAGCCAACCATCAACAAGTCTGGTGCTTTTTCCATGAGGAACTTCAAAAAGTCCGATGGCTTGATGTATGCAAACTTGTTCATCTCCCCTTCCAACCCCAGATCAATAAAGGACAACGGGACTTTCCATGATAGGCCCCACCTTCCTATAAAGGCATGCGCATCCCTGCTGGCATTCTTTCGACAGTGTTCTCTGCCCAGGCCCGATGTCGGTTCCACCTCCGCTCTGGCAACTTCAGCAAAGTGATGCAGTGTTGAGGCTGGGGCCTCAGAGATGCTGGGTGGAAACTGGGCCCTGGAGCAAAAAGTGCTAACAGCAAACCAAGTTCTTCAATCACATCATAATTATGTTTGATGCAAATTGGTGGATGTTGGAATTGTGAAAGACCTGAGTTCATAGCTCCATCAGCTAAAACTTCGGCATAGTTGTGGGCAGAATCACCAGGACCAATGGTCTGGTTTTCAGTCAGACCTGGCATGGCAACTCAATCTGTGTTGGGGAGTTGTGGTCAAAAAATGAGCTACAGCTGTGTGAACATTTGCCAAAAAGACAAAGCTGGAAGTAGAATTATTTTCCCCGATTTCCTCAGCAGAAGTGCATAGCTGGCCCCATGCCACCACTTGTTCATCATTTCCTGTTGGTCTGGATTCCAGTATATTCCAATGAAGTAAGCTTTGACAAATCAGGAATTCAAACACTGAAGATTTGGGCGGCCAAGGGTCGAACCATAGCATAATTAGCCAATAGCAACTTAATTGCTATCTTCCCAAAAAGCCATCGGAAAGCATGCTGCACACGCTAGGTTCCAGCGTGGAGAGCTTTGGGGCATGGGTCAAATTAGGAACGTCGTCTCTTACTTGCGGGGGCAGGCGGAGACTTGTCCTCCTCCTTCGCCGCCTTGGCTTTTCCCTGGGGTTTTTTTGGAGCCCGTTTTGCCTTCGCTTTGGCTTTGGCCTTAGCGTTGGCCTCAGGACGTGCCGCCTTCGGAGTGAATGGCCTGCCAAATGCGAGGCTACCAGCGGGTCTGGTGATGTGGGACTTTTAGAGAGTTATATAATTACGTTGTATTGCATGCATATTGTAACATACTGTAACAAATGGTGGCTGGCCTGGACCTGGACTCAAGAGCCAGCGACGAAGCAGCCCTGACACCCAGCCCCAATGAATTTCCAACTGAATCATTGGCTTGAGAAGTCGAGAAATGACTTGAAGATTTGGAAGCTTCCAGAATCGACCTCCCAGATGCCTTCTCAATCAAGGCTCTCATGTTTTCTTCATCCCTCAGGAGTCAACAGAGTAATGATAAACAGTGGCATTCAATTCATCTTCATTTCATGTTTGGATTGGATGTGAAACCAAGCCAAAATGAAACCAAGTCAAAATGATCCAAGAAACGTTTTCTTGAACCCCGCAACCACACCATTCGAGTATGCAGTGGACAGCTCCTGATGCACCTCCTCCAGCGAGGTCACAGAGTCTTGCAATGCAGCCGACAGCCTAGGCAGCGGGTTGATGATGGTAATGGGGCTGGTGGTTAACTCTGGTTTCCCAAGATGGCTACCATTTGGATTATTTTAGATTCTTGTTGCATGCCAAAAACCGTTTCTGAACATCATTGAGATCAGCAGTGGCCACATCCGAAAACTTGGTTTTGGTTTTCGCTACCTGGGAGATTCGCTTGGCAATGGCGGTCCTTAGGATCAGTGGAAGATTTGTCATCAACCATTCTCAAACTTTTGAATTGTGGTCGAAAAAAGAATTCTCATAGAGAAGCTATGATGGCGAGGCTCAAGTACTTGTTGATCAGTGTGCTAGGCAATGCATCAGGATCCGGCTCAGGAATACCTAGTTTTTTCCTAAGCTGCATCTCATGGTCCTCGGCACAATCCTCGTCAGAGTGTGTGAGGTCTTCTGTCTCACCAGCATCTCCTGACAGCAGGTTGTAGGACGTTTTTCATTGCTGTTTTTGACAAGACACAAAGACAGGTATATTGGTCTTTGACTTTGCCCTTGGGACCAATGCCCCAAAACTTGAGTAAGTATTCAAAACTTTGGTATTATAAGTTGTCATATGTTTTCTGTCAACCTCAAAGGTCCAAAGGTGTCATTAGAATTCATTAGTTGGTATACCGTTCTGTGACGACACTATGACTGATTGTGTTGCATTCCCTTTGTTATGGACAGCAAACCCCATACAGTATCCCATGTAGATAGGTCCAGAAGTCCACACCCAGAAATTGGGAAGAAGAAATATATCTGTGAGTAATGATAACCCTGCCACTTTGGGACGTTTCCTGTTGGTGCCAAAAAAGCCTAAAACACACACAAAGGAACCCCCTCTGGTTTTCTGGGGGCTACCGGTCATTGGCCTGCATCACCAGCCGCATGGGCCGAAGAAGGTTCATCACCAAACGGGCCATCAAGGTTCAAGGACATGTTTCCAATGCCCCTCTCATGGATGCGAGCCCGCTTGTTGACTTCAACTCGGGACGCCTTCCTCAGCTAACATTGAACATCCATGGTCCATATGGTGGAACAAATTTCAACCTACTTTATGCATTCTCTTTGAATATACTTACCAGGCCAGATGCTTGTAGCTTCCTTTGATTGTCTTCTCCGCATAGAATAACGTTATCTTCTGGTAGGTGTCTTTCCTGCATGGGATGGCCGTCTTGGATTGTAAGGCCA
Source organism: Symbiodinium sp. clade C Y103 (assembly GCA_003297045.1). Classification (NCBI taxonomy): domain Eukaryota; class Dinophyceae; order Suessiales; family Symbiodiniaceae; genus Cladocopium; species Cladocopium sp. clade C. The sequence goes on from BGPT01001143.1 coordinate 113,401, forward strand.
TGTCAAACCAAAGGGTTGCATCACTGGAAGGTGCCAAGAAGAAAAAGACTGGAACCAGTGACTTTGGGTCCGGAGCCTCAACAACTTTCTGGGTTGGGTACGGCAGTGCTTCTTCACAGCTTCGATCCGTTGCCTCAACTGGATGAATTTTGCTGGTGCTGGGAAACCTTTTAGGCCTAGTTTGGGAAATCCTGAAGACTGTGAGCTTGAATTTAAATCAAACATTAATTGGGTCAAGGGACTCTGACCACCCCCATTCTTCCATGGTGGACTGGGAAACAAATTCACCTTCCACAGTGACTTCACATTCCGTCAACTCACTCTTCATGATTTCCACCTCGCAGATAAAGGTCTCCTGGGCTACCCATGGGAGGTATCCAAGTAAAAAAGGCTAAAATTTAAGGGATTAACCTTTGAACCAATGCATGGGTTTCTGCATAAAATATAGGATGCCCACAACTCCGGAAAACATTTGAATTTACATGAATTTACTTGTTTGTGTTGGTCTAACTCCCCTTTGAACAAACCCAGAAAAGAAATAGCAATACTCTATTTAGGCATGTTTCTGGGTCGTATCCACAGCGTTTGAAAATGTCCTCAAGGAGCTTACGCCTGGACCCTTTCGCCTTCCAGTCATTCCAGATCTCATCTGAAACTTTCTTGGACCCATCAGCTCGTGGTGTAAAGATTCTCTTGGTCCTACTCCTGATAGCTTCTGGGGACAAGTGATGCTCTTGGACCCGGAATTTTGGGGCCAAAGCATCCTGAACGTCTGGGATCTGATCCCAATCAGGCTCATGGATCTTTTCAAAAGGTTCAGGGATACCCTCTGGGATCATCGGCTGTTCCTTTAGGCTGCCATCATCACTTGCGTAGTAAGGGGACCTTTCAAAGCTTTCGGGCAACCGGTCATGAAGATTCTCTTCTTGACTCTTTGTAAGACGCAGTGGTGCTCGGGGACTGACAGCTGGTGGGTCATCCCTTGAGTCTTGTTTTTGGTTCCCAACATTTTGCATTGCCTTTGAAATAAATTCCTCATCGCTATCACCACCACTGTTCTCCACAGAACCCTCTGGGGCTTTGGGCGATGGTGAGGCCTGCAACGAATGCTGCGGAGAAGCAACGGCGCCGATCTCAGCAGGGATGGTGTCGGCTCGGGCAATTGAGGCTTCCAGCACCTCGGCCATTGAATTGGGAGAAAATAGAGATAACATACTTATTATATCATATGTTATTAATCATATGAGAAAATTTGAGAAAAGATATATTACAAGAAACATAGGTTTTGGTAAATTGGAAATCATATCATCGGTTCTCAAAGACAGGCAGGTAACTTTCAATTGATGGGCCATTTCCTCTTCACTGAGAGTTTCTGATCGTAGCTGGTTGTAGTGCGACTGAACCAAGTCATTGGCACCCATGAGCGATGAACAAGACCAACTTTTACTCAACAGGGGCACCATGGCCAAAGTCTGACCCCCTTGCCTAAATGGCTACAGATTCTTCCAGTGTGAATTTCACCCAATCCCACCCCTGTGCGAGGATAGGACTTTGCAACCACAAGGTGACACTGTAAGCCGGAATGTTTGTTCGTCAAAGATAAGGATCCATGAGAACACTTCTTGAAGGCAAATAGCCTCTATGTTTTTTTCCAGTGGTGCTTGTTTTGGCAACCTACAACTGAAGGATACATACCCATAAAACAAATTGGAATCGCTGTTTTGAAACATCCCCAAACCATAGCGACATTTCAACTTTTATGGAGATACCTTATTAACTTATTGCCAATGAATGTCGGGCCCGCCTTCCAGAAGTGCAGCTATGAGATAAACAATTGTTTGTTCATGTTCCAGTCCAAACTGCTCCACTGAAGTTGAACCCCAAGCCCAGTGACTAGGTGACACAAGGCCCGGCAAACGAATTATGATTGCCAAGTATGGCTAATCCTGTGCTTTCTAAAAGGCTGCATGTCCGTATCCATGTCTTACAAAATACACAAAAATACCCGGTCGGCAAAAAGCGCCGTTTGGCCGCTAAAAAGCGCCGTTTGGCCGGCAAAAAGCGCCGCTGTTTTTTTGCATATTTTTTGGCAACCCAATTCCAAACTGAAATTTTATGTTGGCAGCCTTTTAATCTACCATTCGGCTTTGTACAGGATCTACCCCCTCACCAATCATGGTGGGAAGTACCTCCCGGATCTCTGCTGGCAAATTGAGCTCCTTGCACCCCCTCAGGTATTGGACTGTGGTGGTCAACTCGGCTGGTGACCACGAGGAGCTTGGACAACTGAAAATCAGGTGGTGGATCGGGCTGGCATGGTCCACCTTGGCAATGGGGAATAATGATTGGGGAAATTACTTGGGAACATTCTAGAAAGGAAATCTCATCACTTAATTGGACAGCCTGATACAGACGATAAGATTCTTACCGTTTGCACACTACACTAATGGAGTAGAGGTGCAGGCAAAGACCAACGGCTGGGTTCTTTCTTCATCGCGAGGGCCGTTTCAATGGCTCGGCGGGCAAAGGGTGCAGGATAACTCCTCAGGAACCCGCAAATACCAAAACAAATCACATATCATATCTAAATTTGGATCGGTACTGATACAATATTTTCTGGGATCGACTATTTTTACCCATCTGGATCTTGTCAAAAGTGATTTTACGGTGGTATATGATATTTTCAAATTGCCTTTTTACAAATAGGTTGCTTGGGAAGAAAAAAGGTTTCCCTCCGAAGCAAATCCCAGTGACTGCGTGCTTTTTAATGCTTTTGTGCCATGAAAGCGCTTTTTGCCAGCACTATCAACATAGGTTTCGCTGGTCTTCACAGTGGAAGGGTTCATGGATTTGCAAAGCTTACCAGTCCATAATTTGTGAATGGCAGCACCATTACTGTATAGCACAGTCCTCTTTGGTGATTTCGATCCCCAAAGCCTCATCCACATTCCGAGCTTGAAGACCTGGGATGGCGTTGGCTATAGTGACCCATAGCTCCGTAGTAGTAAGAAGGGCATGTTAAAATTCATTCCATCTCATGACCGGTTCAAATAGTCGATATAGGTGGTACATTTTGTTGAGAGGTACAACTCCATGTAAACCCATTTGATTTCATCCCTGGCCTTCAACCCAGCCAGTCTCAGAAGGGCGAAAGCTTCCTGCATGTAGATATAATAGAAGAACAACGAACTTCCCGGCTGCTCAACTATGAAATGGCCATCCATGCATGCCACCAGAAGAAGTAATTGCCCCAGCCTTCAGGGGAAGACATCCGAGTAGTTTGTTTATTACCTTGGATTTCCAGAATACATAAACTTGGAAAAAAAAAGGATTTCCACCAAGAATCACTTTTTGGGGGGAATGAGCCACATGTTTTGAAGATTTGTTGAGTTTCGGAAAATATTGGATTATCACCAAAGTGCTTTCATAACCCTGTCCTTGCAGCAAGTTTGTTACTCTTTCGGTTTTGGAGAAGTGTTTCATCACCGCCTGGACAAAGTATTGTTCTTCGGGAGGTACCTGCATTTATAGCAACCCATGTTGAACAAGGTGGAGCAAGTACCACCACCACCCGCTTGAATGCCGCCTGGAGGAGCAGCGTCACTGCAAGCCTTGGTTTACAGCTGGCAGCCACCTGCCAAATGGCAGACATTTGAGTAATTACTTGAACGTCTGCCATCTGCCAGGAGGCTGGAAACCGATGTGAAATTGGAGGGCTGAACCAACAACTGGATGAGGTTGAACCAACAGTTCAAGCAAAGACAAATGACATACTGTTGAATCAAAAATCAAGGAACGCAAATCCGCATTCGCCATTGAAATCCAGTCGGGATCTTTTGGGGAAATGGCCTTTGGATTTCTCGTTCAGCTTAGTTTCCAAATCCAAGCCAATTTCAAAAGATGCACAGGGAATTCCTGACTTGGCAGCTAGACGTGAAATCCTGCCAGTCCCAGAAAAATATTCTATCATTTCCCACGGCTCTGACGACTGAAGTGGCCCCATCACCAAATAGCTGCAAAGGAGGACAACCAAGATGAAATCCTTGGCCGACAAGTTGGAGGGAAATGTATGTCAACGCTTGCTAAGGCAGACCCATCATTAGTTTCAAAATTCACATACATCAAGTGTCCAATTTGATTGAAGATACTTGTTTCTATCACACTGCATCTATCATTTAAAAGCTGAGTGTCTTTTGGCGCCTTCATTGCCACAAGACGCCGTAAAACCAACGAGGTTTCATGGGGCTGCATGATCGGAATGGTGATGCGGCCACCGGGGCAAGTGGCCAACTAGCTGATGATACAAAAAGGCTTCAGGTAAGAATACTCTTCAAGTTGAATCAACATCCAGCAGTTGAAAATTGGGAGAACCCGTCAGCTAATCCCGGTCGACCAAAAGCACTTTCCAAACGGGCAGGCCGCACCTACCCCACGAACCGCCAAGAAGAGCGGAACGCCCCTCGGCATAGAAAGTACCTGGAGCAGGAGAGAACCAGAAGATGTGAAATAGAGTTGATATGGGAACTATTTTCTCCGGTCAGATTGCATCTCGAGCTGTTTGAAATCTCTAAGCTATGGTCACACAGCTAAGCTTCAGTCGGCAGCACTGTTCAGGATGAGACTGCCCCAACGTTCAAAACAAAATTGGTTTTTTGTGGTAGTTTTGAACAGTTAGAAAGTAACTGGACCATTATTTCAATGTGAGATGCCAATATCCAAGGCCAGCCCTTCGCACCCTGACATCTAAGCTGCCTATCCAAGCAAAACTGGATAGAATATGCTATCGTAATTTTTGCGTCAAGATGATAAGCCAACATGGCCATCGACGCCCCCCCAAATATCATGTCTGCCACTCGCTTGAATGCAAGCAGTGGCTTTGGAAAAGATCTCCGGCTCAGCTCTGACTCGCTTTCATGTCATTTGGCAACCTCATCGATTCAGTGGTTTGGGACAGGGATCATTCTTTGTTTGACTACCGGGTCTTCATAAGTCTTAATAGGTCTTAATGGGTCCTTTGGGGTTTTAACGGGTCTTAGTGGATCCTTATGGGTCTTAATGTGTCTTTAGGGATTTTGAGATATAGAATTGATGGATCTATGAAGAGATAATGGACAAATGGGGAAAACCATGAAAAAGCGATATCTAATGAGACTAGCTGCGGACATCATCCCGTGCCAAAAAGGCTGGAACATGCCCCTCTGCGATGACGGTGTAGTGCTCGAGAGTATGATTTGAATCCTCCTGCTTCAAAAACTTGAAGGCAAAGTCCCACCAAAGGACCTGCAGGGGTTGGCTGGAAATAGCAAACCACATTTGTTTGGTGTTTCTATTTAAAACACAGTAAATATGGGAGGCTAAATTTGGACCCCTCCAAAAGTGAGCAAACACATACAAGGGGTTTGAACACAAACCAAGCCTCCACAGCCGATACTTGAGAAGCAAGCTGGGGGAGGATGGCGCCGATGAAAACATTTTTCAAACACTGCCACCTCAACTTGGCCACCTCACCCTTTGGGGAATACCTTCCCGCAAAAGTCTTCTTCTTTCCCCCATCGTCTCCTTCCCCTGCCTTTGGCTCACCTGGACCCTTGTCCTCTGCCTTGTCACCTTTTCCAACCTGCTCCTGAACTTTTGCTTTGGCATGTGCTCGGGATTTGGCTGCTGTGCGGCGCTTCAACTTGGGCGATGGGGGCTTGGTGGAAGCCTTGGCGGGCGATGTCTTGGCCTTGCTCTTGGCCTTGCCTTTGCCCTTGCCACGACGGCTGGGCTTGGGGGTAGAACTTGGCTCAGCAACATCACTGCGGGGGAGGTCATTTGCCACAGTGTTGAATTTGGTTTCAAGATTTTCTCGGGGCAGTTCATCGTCCTCAGTATCGGTCTCTACAGGTTCCACCTCTTCAGGTTTCTGAGTGTTGACTGGCTCGGCCGTGGGTTTCCCTTTCTTGTCTTTCTTGCTCTCCTTTGCCTTTTTCGGTAATGGGTTGGTGCTTCGAGAGGTGTTGCGCTTCTGGGCAGGCTTGTTCTTTTCGGAGTCTGGAACCTGGTTGGCCTGATCCATTTTCGAAACCCTACCCTTGGCTTCCTTGAATGCTTGCTGCTCTTCACGGGTAACCATGGGGAAATCCTGGGAAATAGAAGAAGTCTCAGTCCCTCCCTCTTCACCTTCCCCACTCACCTTCTCCTCAGTCCCGCCTTTGGCCTCCTCACCCATATACCCATCCCCTTCCATATCCTCGGTCTCCGGCTGTGTGGGTGGAATCTCCTCAACATCTTCCTCATCACATGGTGGAAGCTCTGAATCCTGGAATTTGCCTTCATTGTTGATGGCATCCAACACGATGGCATCCGACACATCGTCATCCCACCATGTCTCGGGCATGGGAAGGGTATCCATTGTATCCATGCCTCACCAAATTGTGTTGATGAATAAATGAAAACTTAAAGCTGGGAAGTGGCATAGAACTGCCCCCAAAAAGTCGAAATACACCAATGAGGAGCTTTTGACTAATCCAGAGGAAGTTACTGCAAGGCGCAGCCTTGGAGATGGGACGATACCGCAAAGGTTTGCTACAGGGTCGGGTGTATACAACAACCACCACAAAACTATCTACATAACATTTGCTAACATTTATAATACTGGTAAGTTTAGCTCATTCTTCCAGGGGTCATAGAAAATTCACTTTCACATGGAAACCACATAAGAAAATTGTGCACAACAAGGTAGAGATTCTTCAGGGCTTCCACTCTAGCTAGAACATGAGTTCTGTCAGCTGAAGATAGGTTCTCGGGGTTCTTGATCTGCGGTGGGAATGGCAAACTCTTGGATGTGATCTTAGAAGGCAAAGGCGGGGGAGGCATCAAAGCTTTAGCTTTGGCGACAGGACTAGGCGTCAAAGCCGGTGGGGGCATGATAGACTTGGGCACTGGGACAGGTGTAACAGGCGGTGAAGGTACCTCAGCCTTGGCAGCGGGCACAGGGCTGCATGAGGCCATAACAGGTCCAAGGTCCAGCCCCTCTCGAGTTGATGGACCCGCAGGTGCTGCAGCTGCTGCAGCTGGTGCTGCAGCTGCTGCAGCTGGTGCTGCAGCAGCTGCAACTTCCTCATCCCCATCGCTGTCGCTGACAGGTGCATCGGAGGGCTGGGATCCGGCCTGTTCAGCCCAGTGCTCGTGCAAGATGGCATAGAACTTGTTCAAGATGGGATCCTTGTCAGAGCCATTGGGAATAATTGAATGGGACCTATTGTTGAAACAAGTTTTTTGGACGATTGTCTATTGGTGTTTTTTCGTTGATCCAACTTCCCCATGATAATAAAAAAATAATAGATAGGTCAGGGGTCCTTACCCATGTAGAGGACAAAAGAACTAAATTCAAACAGGGCACTCGGTTCTTCGAACCAGTCATGAATCTGCGAATGCCGTGGTTGAAAAGAACTTTGAGGCCATATGCGTCAATGTTGGCCATCTTGTCACTTTTGGGCATCCCCATTGTATCCCTGAAAGTAGCCACCTGTATCGAGTAGAATTGCTTTGCAACAGAGTAGGGGGAAAACAAATCTTGAAAAGAGTGGAGGGACCTCATCTGTTTTTTTTTTTTTTTCGGGGGTGATGATGACTGATAACATTCTGTAAGGAAGAGGTAGCTGTATCAAAAGGATAAAAACTGTTTGCACCTTTCAGCACAGGAATTTACAGTCTTTGGGGTAGGTAAACTTGACCCATGTTCCAAAATCCCCACCTCATCCCTCATCACTGAAATGTTCATGGCCACTACACCAGCTGGGTAAGCGGGACACCACCATTGTGCCAGCAGTTCCAGGGGTAGACTGTTCAGGGACATGGCCTTGCATGACTTGACACCAATGGCATCATCAGAGACCCACCGCGTGATCAGACCATTTTGCCTGATTCTATTCCGGATCCCTTTCTCGTTCTCTAGGCTCGAGGCAAAGTCCCCAAGCGCAGCCATATTGAAAAGGTAATCCAACAGTCCAACAACACTGGAAATCCTTGAGCCAAAGCTAAAGCAAACCATTTGAAATGAATGATGTTTCAGGATTTCTTTTCTGAAATCTATTTCTGATGCTTGTAAATCAAATTGTCCCACTTCCACACTTGCACCACCCTGCCAGACCCAACCACGGCCAACCCAGCTGGCGCACTTGCAGGCGAGACTTCGTGAGCAAAGCATTGCCACATGACGCCCCGGTGCGTTAGCTTGGAGGTCTGATTGGTGTTAGAATTTAGAAGTAGGGTATCGGAAGATATGTTGTTTTTTTTGGGGTTGATAAACTTTAAACCATGTTAAGGTGTGATTATGGTTTGGAAGGGTAATGGATCTAACATCAACTCCTCCACCTTGAAGCGGGTAAATGGCCAAAAAACCTGATGCGAGCAGAGGAAAATGGACCGGATGAGTGGAAAGTGGTAAAACCCAAAAATGCCGTCAAACCCCAACAAATGTAGTTTCGCTGGAAAAGCATTTATGGGTGAAACAACTAAAATTTGAAAGGTCTAGGAGGTTCGAGGTATATATAATTGAAACTCTATAGGATTATATATGTGAACATTTTGGTGATTACAAGCGGGACTTATTCATGTAGAATTTAAATTGATATATATCTAGGAGATAATCACAATATATATATATATGAATATCACCATCTCGTAATCATATCATAATCATAAAGAGTCAACATATATTTCTACTTATTTAATATACACATATATATATATGGATTGTATAAAACACTATATATCATATTATTATGTAATAATGGGAACCTTACTTACTATACATGGAGGATCATCCCAGGGATCGTGTTTGTGATTAATAGCCATATAAATTTATGTAATCCATGTATAGATGGGAAAACCTACGAATCGGGGACTTGCGATCCGCAGGGTGTTCACCAGCAACTCTGGAGAAAAGTTAATTCTGAGATGGCTTCTGGAGAAAGTATTAGTCACTATCTTCCATTCATGGAGATGGAGATGGAGAGGGTGGTATAAACAGGTTTTCTTTGCAACGGATTCTGATGGTCTTATTAGTCTGGACGAATAAGAATAATAATGACCTCAGTGTGACCTCACTGGAAATGATGGTGCGTAAGGAGTTGCTAAATGTCCTATTTTTCATTATTTTTCCACATCCGCCAACAAAAAGGTTGGTCTGATCTGATCTGTTTAATTCCCCACTAGATACTTTTCCAAATGATATCAAATGATATGAATATCATTCCGGAGATGGGAAACAAACTTCTCAGGGACAGATGCTACTCGTTGATCCTCTGCGGCTCTGACTCTTGGCGAACGCCTGAACTTATCGACCCGAGATCGGAGCTTTGTGTTCGGGGGCAACTCTGCAGCATAAAGTCGACAAGTTGGCCAGGGCGTCTGGGCCAGATTTGCCGACGATGAATGATTGTTCTTCAATGTTCAAGACAAGGCAATGAATAACGCCCAAACAGTCGTCTTGTGCTCAGGTTCAGGTTCTCGCGGATGAAGTCCGTGGTGAGTTGTTTGCATCGCGTGTCATTTCGGATGTGCCTCTCATCATGTTTTCCACGGACACCAAAGGTTTCAAGCTGCTGAAACCTGCAAATGGGAAATGGACCATCAAAATTTGCGAGGTTCGTTGGGACATGAATCACAAGCTCTATGAGAATATTCACCAGTAACAATGTTGAATACTTGGATGTACATCCCAGTTTGAAAGTGTGAATCACGTTCAATCACCAAATTATAGCTAGTTCTGTGTGGGATCATGATATTCCTTGATATACCTTGATATTGAAGAAACAAAAAAACTATACTGACACCGCATTTTGCTTTCCTGACTACTACTTCACTGATGGGTCATTCGTGGACTTTAAACGACCATTAACTAAGTTTAACGATCACTAGTTAAATGATGAAGTTGTTGGAACTGCGGTGGAACCTGGCTGCACACCAAAATCAACATCAAACTCATTAGAATGACCGTAGGTGTAGTGTGTATGTAAAAATCTATCTACCCAAGCATGGAACATGGTGGAAACCTACATGAATCTGATTGACATTAGCTGAACATCCAATTTGATATTTTGGTTCACTTTCCACAGGAGCCTAATATAGCTGGATGAACATCAAAATCATCCTTTACAATATGTTGAATAGAGGTCAACCTGAGAACACAAATTATCTAAAACAGGTGAGGACATTCAAACACGCCAAGCCAATTATATTTGTTGGTTTTACATGGTCACCAATCAAAAGTGGTTTGGGAACCGATGACATGGGTCCTTGTGTAATGCAAAGTCAGAACAAACAGCAGAGATGCACAAGTCACACATATTTGGAAGTTGGAACCGTCCAACAAAACCATTGGAGAGTTCTCTAGTCTCCCCCTTGGAGAATTCACCCTGAGTTCTCGAAGGGATCCGGTTTGCAGCAAAAGTTGTAGCCAATCTCCACTAGAAGAGGGCTGCTCCCGAGACCCCAGTTGCAAGAGGGGGGAAGTGGGTGAATGAAGGGGTAAAATGACCAATTTCCATCAATTTCCCGTAATGGGTTGGAGCCTGTAGAATGATGCCCAAAGTTGTCAATAACATTCCAAACTTCACAACCCCTCAACTACATAGTCCCTGAGAAAGGTCGATTTTGACCCAAACCTTACGATTCACCACGCCCGCAAGACCTACTTCCACTGCAGCCCTCCTTTCCCGTCCTCAGCACGGCTTCAATGAGTTCTTGTTGATCCGATGTGGGTGCGATGCCTTCCTCGGTGACTCTGTAAAGACAAAAGTGGGATGATACCCTGTGGATATTTAACATAGCCATGGAAAATGGCCCAATTATAGATGATTTATAGTGATTTTCCTATTAAAGATGGTGGTTTTTTCATGTCTATGTTAAATAACCAGAGGGTAAATGGATGGAACACACCAAGAAGATCAACATTTTGCCAGGGATTTGAGAGGACAAACATTCGAAGTGAGGCTAGCTTTGCAAGACTGCCGGTAGGACACTCAGTTAGGGATGATAGGCTCGGCAATGGGATCATCGGTTGACGCGAAGACATGGACTTGACACACAGGAACGTGATAGAACATTGATCACACGTACATGTCTTGCCTCCAAGGAGTACTACTGTAGTAGTTACTAGACCCCAAATCCCGAATTCTATGGGGCACCTCTAACTCCATGTGAATCTGAAGAATTGATGTTTCAATCCTCAACTGGAAAGACATGCCAGGATGTTTGCAAATGGCACATATCCGACGTTCTCCGACCTATCAGTCTCATTTTGATCCTGCAGTTTCAGAAGCCACATTCCGATCCTTGGGGTTCCTGCCTATTTTTTCAGATTCTGATCCTTCAGGGCTCCAAGGCTTCAAAGAAAGTTTGTCCAAAAAGGAAGACTAGATGCATATGTATGTCTTTGTATGTTGCTGTCGTCTCACCTATACTGTCTTGTTTGTCACTACAAACAAGTCTTGTCCCCCGATGTTTATTGATTCAGTCGTCCAACATGTGGTGCTAAACAATAGCCATGGGCACCTTACTATGGCACTGTCGATCCCAAGTGGCCATTCGCTGCCGCGGTGGTGTAGGTAGAGGTGGCATCCAACTATCATGACCCTCCTGGGCTGTTTAGTTTCAAGTAGACATGGAACCTTCACATCTTCAAACACCAACAACGCCCCCTCGTTTAGGATAGTTTGAATTACTGACACTAGTGACACTAGTGAATGAAATAACTGAGCCCTGAACTTGTTTGAATCGATTGAAAAACCACTAGACTGTCTCACCATTCCCTTCCGCCACAAGCAAGACCATCCTGATGGTCCATCCCTCTAGCTCATGAGATGTGTTGAATTCAATTTTGACTTGAGTGCATTGGATGTGTATCTAACATCTAATGTTTCAGTTTCCGCGTAAGACGACCCCTTGTTTGCAAGCAAAACCATATCGTGAACGGGGTCGAGTTTCACTTTCCCCAGTTTTGGACCATGATTACTGAAGCATATCCTTGTGATTACTGGGTAACATACCCATTCTTGCTGGATCATATACCCTCAGAATCGCGATGATTTTTCCCAGCGAACTTCACCGATTTCGGGAAATTCCCAGCCAGCCATGGATTACCAGAGGGTACCCTCTGGTAAATTAACATAGACCCTGGCAGATAGGGATTGGAAGATTGGTTTCTTCTAAAAATAGCCATTCTCAGGGTCTATGTTAATTTTCCAGAGGGTAAATCATCACATTTTTGAAGGTGAAAACACTGAAGCTGCTGACCGAAACAAGAACAGTCCAGTTGCCTCTACAATCTGCACCGAAGCTTCCTCGCGAGGCGAGGCCGGTGAGATTTAGAACTGTCTCTCTGCTATAACGTGTATTTCTATACATACATATACATGTTTTTTTATTCCTTTATCGGTTTCAAAAATCATCATCTACATATAAAGTATCCAAACGTTGGTAAACGTATCTAAACGTATCTATAAATATATCATTATATATCTATATATACCTACCTACCTACCTATCTATCTATCTATCTATCAATTAATCAATCAATAAATCAACCAATCAATCAATCTATATAATCTATCTACATTATCTTTCTATATCTCTCTCTCTCTCTCTGTCTGTCTGTCTGTCTGTCTGTCTGTCTGTCTGTCTGTCTGTCTGTCTGTCTGTCTGTCTATATTTTGCTTTTATCTACTGTAGTCCAATCTAATCGAATCAAATCTATCCAATCTGATCTGATATCCAATCTGACCTAATCAAATCTCATCCAATCCATCTATCTTCATTTATTGTTGATGACTGAGATCTGAACCTTTTACCACCTGAAAACCCACCCCATTTGACCAGGTCAAGATGGAACAACAACCTGTTTCTTCATTGGCAAAATACATCATGCAAACACGCAGATTCATTGGATTGGTTTAAGGGAAAATCTACAGGAAACCATGGATTTTCCCATGAAATATAGGGGTTTCCTGTAATTTTTCCCATTAACCAATCCAATGACAGATGTATCAAATGCTCTTGGATCATCTTGGATCTCTATCGTTCTATTGGACATGCAGCGCATGATTTCTTGGATCCTCATCAAATCGCGGGCAAGAAAATAAATCAGCACATCTATTAGCAGCTTTGAATCTGGGTATCAGTCTTAACATTTTGCCCAACTAGCTTCAACTTTGGGCCATTCCCAAGAAATTGTTGCGTCAAATGATCATTGTAAGCACGGCGCCAGCCTCGTTGAACTTAAACATCACAAAAACAAAGTCATGCAAATACAAATGCAAGTACACATACAAATATAGATTCAAATACCATAACAACAACAACAACAACAACAACAACAACAACAACAACAACAACAACAACAACAACATTAAAACCACCTGAAACGTAGCAACCATGGGATTGGTTTAATCTCCAAGAGTCGTGGCCGGACCTGAGGGCCTCCAATTCGTGGCACCATTGGTAGCCTTGGAGTTGTCAGTTCGCTGAGTCGATTTGTATCTCTAACATCTGGAAAAATGGAGGTTCGAATGGGAAAATCATCCAAAATTAGCCATTGTCCATTTTCCATGGATTATTGATGGTTACCCTCTGGTAAACTAACAGTTTGATATTGAAAATGGCCATAAAAATTGCGTTGTTTTTTCATTAAAAATGGTGATTTTCCATAGTTATGTTAGTTTACCAGAGGGTAGGCTTTATGATACATGTATGGAATTACTTCATGGGGACTATAAACCAACGCACATAAATTGTGGGGCACCTTGTAGGAACCTTAGGAACTCAAAACATATAAATCCAGAGCATCTGATGGAAACAACTCACACATCCAAATATATCCAGCTGTCCAGGGAGGTGTTTTAATCCTCATGCTATGTCCATCGGCAGAAAATAATTAACCCTAGATATCCTGCTAAAAACTGATCTGTTGGTCTGCTCCTTGGTGATGTTTTTTCCCATATCCAAATGGCCAGAAACAACTTGCCAAACCAAGGTTACCCTCTGATAATTTAAAATAGTTATTGAAAATGGCCATAGATATAGTGGATTTTCCCATTAATAGCATGGTGATTTTCCAGTTCGTTATGTTAACGTTTACCAGAGGGTACACTGAAGTACCCATTGCATTCACCCAAGGTGCGTGGCTTGATTCACCCATTATTGTCGGTCAATTTGCCCATCAATCTGCACATTTACATACACGCAAAACGTATACATACACATACAAGTATATATACAAATATACACACATAATATATATATATATACACGTACATACATTAATGTCAACCATAAACACAATCCTCAACATGGTTTTTTTACGTTCAAATCCCCCAAATCTCAACTGCCACGTCTCCAAGCAGCCCATGGCGCTGCGCTTCCAGGCGTCCAACGGCGGAGCGCTCAGCAAGAGGATGCCGCCGCCGCGGAGAGCACCACAAACTGCACCGAAGGTGTCCTGACCGGAAGATGTCGTCAACGTAGCCATGGGATGTTGGTTGATTGGGATATTAATTGGGATAAATTGTTAATGATCAATGGTTAATCGGATATGAATGGGATAGTAAGTATTGGGATATTTATTGGGATATTAATGACATGTTAATGGGAAATTAGTGGGGAACTATATATATAATATATATACATATGATGGGATATTAATGGCATTATTGGTTAATTTTGGTGAATGGTTAATGATCACTGGATATGAATGGCATGTGAATGGAGGATTAAGTAATGTGAACTATTGGTTAATGTTGGTGAATGGTTACTTCTTACTGGTGCGAAACGGAGGGAATGGGGGGAATGACCTATAATTATCATTTTCATAATCATCCCAGCAACCCCCATTCCCTACTAAAGACAAGAATAATGAATGGTCAATGGGATATTATCCCGTTCATGGCTATGTTTATGGTTAACGGTTAACATCTATTAACGGTCATTAATGGTGGTAAATGGTTGATGATGAATGGTTGATGGGATATAAATGGTATCTGAATGGTATAATAATGGGATATAACGATTGAGATATTAATTGGGATATGAATGGGATATGAATGGAGGACTAGGTAATGTGAACTATTGGTTAATGATGAATGGTTAATGTGGTTAATGATGAATGGTTAATGATGAATGCTTAATGGGATAATATCCCATTCATGGCTATGTTTATGGTTAATGGTTAACATCTATTAATGGTCATTAATGTTGGTGAATGGTTAATGATGAATGGTTGATGGGATATGAATGGTATCTGAATGGTATATTAATGGGATATAACGATTGAGATATTAATTGGGATATGAATGGGATATGAATGGAGGACTAGGTAATGTGAACTATTGGTTAATGATGAATGGTTAATGAATGGTTAACATCTATTAATGGTCATTAATGTCGGGTGAATGGTTAATGATGAATGGTTGATGGGATATGAATGGTATAATAATGGGTTTAACGATTGAGATATTAATTGGGATATGAATGGAAGACTAGGCAATGTGAACTATTGGTTAATGATGAATGGTTAATGATGAATGCTTAATGGGATAATATCCCGTTCATATCTGCCACAAGTAGGTACATCCCAACCCAAAATGTGTCCTTCACAATTTTCCATCCGACATTAGTGAGTGTCTATTGATGTCTGCAGTAGACTTCATGGTACAAGTAGGCCATATACTCTCATGTTTGCCTATGGTTTTGTCTGAAAATAGGGTACCTCTGAATCCATTATTTCATCATCATCATCATCATCATCATCATCCCTATTCAATGGCCATTCTATGGGTATGCCCCCTTTTTCAGACAGGCCCATATTTGGCCATATGGGTTTGTCTGAACATGGGGTATACCCCCAATTCTAGCTATTTAATTGCGAAAATGATGTTCGAATCCATTGGAATCGGAAGATACCCTATTTTCAGACCTCTCCATTTGTCCGATTCCAAGGTCCGCACCAAAAAGTTGAGCTGCTCGGTAAAGAGCAGCGCCACGTCCAAGTCCTGTCGAAACATGTCGGTTTTCCCATGGGAATTCTTGAGCTGATTTTTCATAGCTAAGTTGGTTGAACTAAGTTGACTTTCCGGTTGATTGGGAGATACAACTATAGTATATACTATAGTTACATATAGTCATCATATAGAGTTTCTAGATGTTTCTAGACTTACTGATTGAAATCATGACAACTGGGGGATTTCACCCTATCAATCATATAATCATACTAGGGATTGAAGACCCAAAAATAGTGAACTATGGAGCAATGTGTCCAAATAAACAAATGGTCAGAAACAGGTTGAATATAAATCATGTTTAGTTGACCCGCGCATATATTCAGATTTATGTTCATACGTGCCATATATTCACATGTGTTGCATAAGAGGAAACATGCTGAAAACATGATAGATATCATACACCGATAAGCCATTGAATTTGGCGCTTTTTTCCAAAACAAATGTCCAGACAAAACAGACCCATTTTGAGATACTCTTGGGGGTGCAGTTGGGTAGAACACCTCCATAACTTTTGGATATAATCCTTCCAACTATGGTGAAATCTAACTGACTTATCAGTGGAACTGCACCCCAAAGCGTTCTTACTAATTACCCTCTGGTTATGACTAACATAGCCATGGAATAGCTGGCGAATTTTGGATGACTTTCCCAGCTAGAAACCTCCATTTTTCTGGGGATTCTCCAACTATGTTAGTCATAATCAGAGGGTAAACTAACACAACTATGGAAAATCACAATTTTTCATGGGAAAATCCACTATTTCTATGGCCATTTTCCATAGCAAACTGTTATTTTACCAGAGGGTACATCTCAATAAAAATGGAAAATGGCTAAGTTTGGATGAGTTTCCCATTAAAAACCTCCATTTATAAGGGATTTCCAATTGCCATGTTTGTTTTACCAGAGGCTACTTGGAAAGATCCCATTTTTTTGGAGGGCCCCAGCCTGGCCCATCCACTCCGATGTGGGCGGCGGGCGATCCGATTTCCCGCGTGCCACCAGCGTCCGGAGGGGGAAGCTGCCTGACGTTGAGGCTTGACCCCAGTCCGCCATCATCGTCAATGACAAGGGGTTTGGTATGTTTGGTCCTGAAAATAGATTTGGTCAGTATGTGTTGCGGGTAATATCTGTTTGACGCAGTTTTGGCCAACTGAAATCCTTACTTTTCGACAATGTTTTAAGGTGGCCTTCTATTGGCCTTTAAACACGGCAAATCTAAAAGCATCCAATGTCATGTTCTTGATATTTGACAATGTTTGCTGGGTATGTGCTGTGTAAATCCATTTTCATGACATAGTAAAGCATGGTATATCATGGCCAACCAAAACAAAACAGCTGTTCATCACATTCTTGACAATGTTTGCTGTTCACATTCATACTAAATATACTTGATGGTAAAGCAATGCAAATGGGAGATCAAACCTACCCAAACTTCACATCCTTAAAACTTAAGAGTGTCTACTGTGTCTGTAAGTCACAATAAATCGCACCAAACTTCACATCCTTGACACTGTTTGCTATTCGATTTTCCATATAATTATTTAACAAAATAATGCAAAACATGGCAAATCAAACCATATCTCAACTTGACATTCTTGATACGATCTAGAGTGCAGCCCTTTTTTGTAGCAAAGCGAATCATGAATCATGGCCAACCCGAAGATATCCCAAGTCGCCATTCCTAACACTTAAGTCGCTTGAGATTGCATCCTTTTGTGGTCATTGTCAACCCCCAGAAAACCAAGTTCACATCCATCAAAGGGATTCCCCGTTCATGAATTGTGATAATTTCCAATGAATAGTGGTTAGGATACTCTCTCAACCACCACTTGTCAATGAGATCCAATTATATCTCTCCATATGTTCATGGCTAGAATTCCAATCACATCCCACTAAAATCAAGCGACAACTTCCTATCCAATGAAAACTACACCATTAAATCCCAATTAAATCATCATTAAAATCCCCTTGAAATTCCCTGTTAAGTCACCATTAAGTCGCCTTGAAATCACGAGCGTCAACTTCACATCCAAGTCATCCAAGTGTCAAGTCTCTTCCATGACCTTCATGGCCCGAAGTCCCGCATCTTCGGCTGCTTCGCCCGCGAGCACGATCAGCTTCCGTGGGGGCAGAGGCGACGCCGGCGCCGGAGGCCTTGGGGGGATCCAACGGAATCCATGGGACTGCACCGGGCTAAGCCATGGAAAAGGATGGGAAATCATGGGATTGCTGCAAACCAAATGACTGTCATCAACAATTTGGATACAGAAAGTGGTGATTTGATGGAGTGAAAGGATTGTTATGTCAGCAAAATACATAGATGACAAAACATTGTGATCCAATCAACAGCACTTGTATTCTTACCAGCCTAAAGACGTTTCTGAATCTTCAGTCCTTCAGTCCAGATGATTCATCTGCAAACAGGACATCCTCTGCAATCCATGTCTATTTGATCAAAAGGTGATCTTGAAGTACTCGTTGACCCTAGTCAGGAAGCTTGGGTGAAGCCATCCCCTATCCTGTGCTAACCTTGTGCCTTTGGAATTGACCTTGTTTTCCAAGGCGCAATTCACTGCCAGCCACATGTGCACGCCAAGGGCGGCCATGGCAGCGGCGTCGTTGGACGGCGAAGAACGCGGAAAGGGTAACCCTCGTCCAATGCTTCAAGCCACTGGAATGCCCTTTGGAGACATCCCCAAAGCGGCATCCACAGACTTGAAGCCCTTGAACTCTCACATGGCAGTTTTTCGGGCCATATCGGCCATATCTCACTGCAAACATGTGTCAAAATCTGGAGCCGAAATCGGAAAGGGAATCTGCTTTGGGCCAGTCAATCTCAAGAGATTTGAGTACCAACGTTGGACCATGTTGGACCCATTGGGGCAAAGAGATTCCGGTCATCTGCCCGCAACCCAGTGGGTCCTTCTATAGGTGCAGTTGAAGTTCTTGACCGGTATACCCATGTGAATAGAATAAGCTCCACAAATTGGGATATCAACCCCATAATTCTGTAGAATTATGGCCATAGAGATCCATAGACCCAGTTGTTGAGTGGAACCATGAGGATAGAGGCTGGAGCTCCCTGTCTCCGGGTACAAGTTGGCAGCATGATTTTGAAAGCCTGTGAATAATCCAGCCTGATTCAGGGGTTATTGGCCTCCAAACTTCAAACCCTTAGATTCTCCGTGGCTTTTCCGGAGGTGATCCCTAGGATTTCCATCTGAAGGGTCCAGGTTTACAGCTCGGCCAGAGATGTCGTTGTATAGTTCCACGTAGCATCTTGACACGAAGGAAACCCCAAAAGTGAAGTTGGAATCTCTTGCCACCACAGGGATACAGCCTAAAGATGGCAAAGTGGTTCCACTCATGGCTGGGAAGTTCAGACTGGCCAGTTTTTCAGCTCTGCGGTTGCTGTCTTCGCCAGGCAACGCGCAATTGAGGCATTCTACTCACCAACTGGGATGATGATATTGATCTAGCTGCATCGCATCTATTGACATCTAGTGACCTAGTGTACAGAGTTACCATAGTTTTTGTTGGGTCCACTTTGCCCTTGTGAGGTCATAAACCGGTGGGAAAGCCCTCGAATCGGTTGGGTCCACTTTGCCCTTGTGAGGTCATAAACCGGTGGGAAAGCCCTCGAATCGGTCGTTCCAAAAAGATTGGTTCATGTTTGAAACACCAATCATGAAGGAGGAAAAGCAAGGTTCATTCGTGTTTCTGTGAAATAAGGTGCCCCAACAAAACAGCCATAAGTTGAATCAAGTTGTTACTAAATCCGATAGAGATGTTCGAATTCATATATATATATATATATATACATATGTATACATACACATCCACCAGTTTTTTTGGCTACACTCTGGTAATTGAACATAGCTATAGAAAACAGCCAGTTTCAATAAGCAAATCATCAAACTCAATGGGCTGTTTTCAATAGCTATGCTCAATTACCAGAGAGTATAGCTATAAATTGGAACAAGTTGGTTGTTTATTCCATGAAGTAATTCTATCCCAATCTAGTCCCACTACATTCAGATTATATTCCCATTACATTCCCACTATGTTCCCAGTATATTACACTACAAATGGCTATAGCCATAGATATATCCCAGTTGTTTGAGACAGCGGTCAGGACTTGTCATAGTGCTTTTTGTCCTGCGAGTTGAGAGGAGTGGACGAACAGCGTTCGTGGAGTGCTCGAGAGCAGCGAATCACTAAGTCATATGTTGGTCATTGGTTCAAGGGGAAATCTACGCCAAACCATGGGAAATCATGTTTTTTTTGAAACAAAACTTTTTTACAATGAAAGATTGGGAAAACATGTTTTTCCACCATCAAACATAGGGGTTTCCTGAAATAGTCTATCTTCAACCAATTCAATTCACTGGGATTGCAGAGATTGCAGCAAAGAAGACGAACGTTTCAAGATTTCGATACCAAATATTCTGATGATTTTTAAGAGCTGATCAACCCCCCTCAAGATACTCCTCAGCAATCCCTCTCAAGGGCCTTTGCTCTCATGGAACACGTCTCAAATGGGAACCCAAAATATGTTCCATAACATGTGGGTATTATTGGGTACGGTATTGGATGGTAGTAATTATTGGTCAAAGCATGTCAGCCATGAAATTCCCCCAAGAACGGATGGCTTATACAAAAACAGACAAAGCATCTCCAACACTGACCCATCTGTGGCATTGTGGTTCTGAAACTTTTGACCCAAGCCCACGGTTGCTGGGCCCCCGCAAGACATCAATCCTCCTATTCTGTACATAGCAAACTTGCGCCTTCTTTTAACGCACGCCATGGTAAGACGTACCATTAATTGGTGCTGTTTGGAAACGAACGAGATCCGATCGCTGTAAAGAAAATCGCCATCCGGTGCAGCACTGAAAGCGTCATTTGCTCCTTGCAACGCAGGCAGTTTGGTAGCAAGCACTGACATTTCAATGGCTAAAGGTGACAGGCAAAAGCAAAAAAATCCAGGTGGATGAAACACCAAACGTTGAGATACTGAGATACCATGAGTCCAGGAGAATGAGCTTTTGATGTTTCGTTTCATCCCTTCCCCCCTTTTGTCACACAGACCCCCCCCACCAAAACCATGTGGAATGTGTCGATGGGTCCGGAATGAGAGATCGTCATCCCACCAACTCATCAGCAAACCGCCTGGCTGCACCTGGCTGAATTTGAAATAACCTATCTGAAATAAGGTGATTTTGGGATGATTTCCCCCTATCCTCTCACCATCTACAGTGACACCTGCTTCGGTGCTCCTGGAGGCTCTGCCTGACTCCATCAGGCAGTATTCTGTCTTTTGCTCCAGACACTTCCTGAAAGCTCTTGGAAGATGAGATGGACGGGACTACCCTCATGAAATCACATCAAAACAGCTGGTGCTCGTGGATATTCATCCCCAAACAATATATATCTATTGTGTGTTTTGAAGGGAGAACCAATATTGCTATGCCAGTCGTATCCAAAGACACTTTAGGGAAGTTTCTCGCAAATTCGTCTAACTATTTTTTCCGGGGGGCCCTGAGTGCACTCTTCAAGATTGCATTCGGACTTGCATGTTCTCTCACTTAAGGCTAGCTGGTCTTGTCTCCGGTGTTTTCGGCAACATTGAAAACTAGCATATTTGCACAAGTCGTGGCCCAATAGTTAGCCGCGTTTGTTTATAAGTAATTAGATTAAGTATAGGAAATTTATTGTACATATCTCTTCGGTTGATGGGGATCATAAAGCAGAGCTACAACTCAAGGAGCATCCAAGCACGATGCAACCATCAATATGTTCCAAACTTGCAGGCACAAATCCACCAAAAAAACATTTCATCATGCAGGGAGAACGCCATTCCTCTCAGTCATGGAGATAATTGTTCATGGACAATCGATCGTTTCGACCGGATTCTCCGAAAATCAGTGCCATTGGGTTTTTCATGGTAATGGTAATGGTGAATATGAGTGAATAAGCATGAATAAGCCATTTCCGAAAAATCAGTGCCATTTATATTGGTGAATATTGTTCATGGTTTTTCTCCCGAAAAAAAATGGCCAAAGCAGTGGCCCTTTGGCCTTTGGCCAAGTCTCCAGTATCAATCAACTTGGCCTTCGCCAAGGCCTTCGCCTCGACCTCAGAAATAGTTTTTGAGCAAAAAAACAGACGAAGATGGTGGACTTTCCAAAAAACATCTGGAATTTTATCTGGTCTTTGTAATTGATTGATGAAAACTAAGTTGGTTTAATTCAGTGGGTGAACGATTGGATTTGATGGATTTTTATATTGAACTAGCCTCTGGCAATCAAACATGGCAATGGAAAATCCACAATTTATCATTTATAGTTCATTTGTCCGTTCAAACCTCCGTTTAGAATGGATTCTCCATTTAATTAGTTAGACTAATAGATATATGGTAGTGGGGTGAACATGGACAAACTATCCTATCTAGGGCACCATCTCCCAAAGGAAGCTGCCAGGATCATCAACCAGTTCTTTCAGAGTCGCATCTGTGGGCTTCAACCTGTTTCCTTTTTTGAAGCTTTAGCTTACATTTGGGTGCACACAGGAATCCCATCATTTAGCAAATAGCATTTGAATGTAGCAATTGAAAGTTCCTTGATGGGTTTGGAAATTGGGAATCACATAATATAGATTTGAGGAATTCACCAACGTGGACCTTTCTATTTACCTTTCATCTGCCGAACAGCGCAGAAGTACAGGTCGAACAGTGGATAGGCTTGAACAGCAGATTCCAGGATTCCGACATGTTTCACTTGGCCGTACTTGGACATGTTTTGGCGCAGTGCCATTCTCAAATTCCAACAGTTTTCATCTCTTTTGATTGCACAATTTGAGGCCCTTGAAAAGCGCAAACAATTCATTTCCTAGAGTCTCTGCACGCAATAAAAACACATACATGTGTGTGTGTGTGTGCATATGTGTGCAATAATGAGCAAAAATGTAATGTGTGTAATATATTGTAATATATTCGATATACCCATCCACATTTCTTGCCAGCGCTGCCTTAAGCACCTTAGCCCCGCGACCAAGGGACGGAGGAAACCTCCACGTATCCCTGCGAGCTTACAGGATTCAAACCACCAGATGCTTCCTTAAGGGCCAGGGACCTAAGGACCTGTCTGGGTTTCCATAGCCATGGGGGTACCGGATGTGCTGGATGGTTTACAACATGAAAAAAAATGGATGAGTTGGGGGTACCCCCATTTCAGGAAAGCTCCATTGTTGGGAGATTGGGAGATTGCCCCAACCTTAACTTAAAGATGCTTAAAGGACCTATGTGCATTCACAGAATAAGAGAACTCAAGATTAGACCTCAAAATGTATCGGGTCTGGGTTTGATGTTTTTTTGCGCACTTTGATGCGGACATGTTGTGGTACCATCTATTTTTTTTAGGGGTTGTATGCAGCTTGGAGCGATTTTCAAGTTCTAAATAATTTCAATATTGCTATAGCATGCTATATCTCCTGAAGATGCCAAAGAGAACCGCTCTACGCTGCTAAGTTATGATATGCAGAAGACTTGCTATTTGAGCAATGCTGAGTTCACCTTCTTTCATCCCAAACCTCCTGCTTGGTTGATTTGGGATTCTTCTTGCACTAAACAATCATACACATTCATCGATTCCTATTCAACAAATTGGTATATGTGCAGTATAACCCTTCATAACTTGTGAAGTGCATCTCACCTTGAAGGCTCACTTCCCATTATTGCCAGTTCAAATTGCCTTTTTGCAGGTTGATACTCTCATACTCCCACACTTCCGGGTGTCTTGAAACGAGGTAATGTACACGATATACATCGATATACCGTATACCTCCGGACATGGCAATTGGTGATCGATAATAATGATGACAATCCGGGGGTTCGGACCCCTATTGAGATCTCCTTTTCAAGCGTCCATTGAGGAGTCCTCCTCAAAGTAGATGCTGTGCGGGCACCCGGTGAGCGACAAAAAAAACATGTGGCCTTTGTGAAGGCCGAGCCTCAGCATGTCTTGGAGGTTAAAAAAAAAAAGTGAAAAATCTGACCAAAAGGGAGTCCTGGCACTTCATACCAAACCATGAAACCCTCATAAACCCTCATAAACCCTCATCAGTTGGTGGGTAGCATTAGAGAAATCTCCTTACAGATCTCCAATTTGTTCAGAAAATTCATGAAATTACAGAAGAAATTATCCATAGCTAATGGAGTGGAGCAAATCATCATTATTCTCCACTATTTGAATAATTTCTGATGTTTATAGATTAAATTCATTTAATTTCCCATTGTTTAACCATTGTTCATGGATAAGTCACGGCTATGACCATTGCTGCCGGGGCGCTTGACGGTTCCGCTGGCCGGCTCCGCCAACTGCCACACCGCATTGATGGCGGCGCGCGTGGAGGGATCGAAATAGCGCCCGTCGTAGATCTGGTCCGAGATGTGAGTGCCTCACCAGGTCGAGATTTCATTGGATTGGTTTAAGAGCAAATCTAGAGGAAACCATGGAGTTTCCCATGAAATAAAGGGCCTTCCTGTAAAATTTCCTATTAACCAATCCATTGAAGATTCCACCAAACCGGTCGTGGATCTTGGATCTATGGGCCTATGGGCAAAAATGAAACATAGGAGTTCAATGGTTTTCTGAATGTTGTGGCATTCCAGCCCAACTGCATCCATCTTCAAAACCCAAGGCCGGAATTTCAATCTTTAGTTTCTACTGTATTCATTGTGGGCATTTATTTCAGGTTTGCATACCATTCTCATTCATTTTCCTAAATATGGATCCGGAGGGGAGAATGGTTAGGGTGGTTTGGTGATTGATTCTAAATGGTCATTTAGTCTAACGCCATGTACTGTCCCGCAATCAAACATAGCGATCGAACATCTACCATTTAGTTCCATGATTTTCACTTTTGTTTTAAAATCTCCACAATGTGGGGCCCCCAAGATAGCTAAGTTGGTGAACATAGCTCCAATTTCACTATGGTATACTATGGTTTATAGTAGATGACTATAGTCATGGGGTTTATAAACCAACTTAGCTATCTTGCGGGCCCCACATTGCGATGTTTGCTTAAGGGAGCCCTGGCATCTGCTGACAGGTACCGAAGACTGGGGAAACGGCAGAAACCGAAGAAGTGCCTTTGGATGCAATCCATCTACTTGCTCTGCCCTCCGGTAAACTAACACAGCAACATATCTATGGAAAATCATCCTTTTTAAAAGGTAAATCAACCATAAATGATTATAAATGGCTATTTTCAATAGCTGTATTAAGTTACCAAAGGGTAATCTTCGATCTGCCCTTAGAAAAATAAACTCCCGAATCTTGGATCATCCACGCATAGTATTCTACTGCTCACAATCACCAACAACTATCAGGCACATATACACATCTCCGCACAGTTACTAACTGACCTTGCCATGATGGTTAGCATTTCTTACGGGAAACGTCCACAATGTGAATTATTTCTGGTCTGAGAATTATTGCAACTGTCCCAAATACATGATGCCAGGGACATACAAATTGGTTGAATGGGGATATTGCCGATTGTGCCCATGATTGTTTTCACTAAATAGATATACACGCTGGACATGGATGGTATGGAATTAATACATGCCAAGAACTCAGAATGGATCTGAGTGGTGTTACTTAAGTCGGAGGTTGCTAATATAATGAAACAACATATATGTATCTCAACACATGCTGCATGGCATAAAACACGATAATATCCTTGACAGAGTTCCGTAGACTAGCTGTTCCCATCAACCTCGTCTTTTGAGGTGTTACTTACACTACCATGATCATCATCATCATCATTTTCATAATCATCATAACTATATATAATCATCATCATCTAACCAGTTCAAGCTGTGTGTAACTCCGCCCCAAAATAGGTGAAACTCCCTTTGGATGGAGCTGGTAAACCACCCCAACCCAGAGACATCAGTCAGTGGATCAGTAACCAGGGATGCTTGAATTAGCTTGAAAAAACACATGACAAATGTCTCTGAAACCACCAACCAAATCATTTGTACACCCATAGCATCCTCATTTTTTCCCAATCTCATCTGCTTGGATTTCATCTCATTTTTTCCCAATGAATCTCTGTTTTCCCAATGAACCAATGAATGTTGCTGCGAGATGCTGAGTTGTCTGAAAAGAGCTGTAGACCTCCGGTCCAGCACAGACATGTACACCTCGGCTTTTTCCCTGCGGATCCAATCCCAGGGTATCATCGGGGCGAATCCGAAAACCATGCGCCTTAAAATTCTTGAACTACCATCCCTATAAAGGAGATTATTTGGGATCCCAAAGCTACTTGTAGCAGCTATTTATCGATGTTCAGTTTCTGTGTTTGGTGCAAAAAACCCATTGCCGCTAATAGAATTCACGTCTCAGCTTGGTTTTTGGCTTGGTCAAGATTGCGCACCGGATGGGATGGATGTACACACCAAGGAAAATGACCAATCATACATAATCAACATTTTGAAGGCTTCACTCAACCATACATTTTAAAACACCTGTGTACAGCCTGTAAACAAAACATGCACTTTGCACCGAGATAGATTACCCTCTGGTAAACTAACATAGCTATTGAAAATGGCCATTTATAGTGGGTTTTCCCATAAAAAATGGCGATTTTCCATAGTTATGTTAGTTTACCAGAGGGTAGATACCTTGCCCCGCAGGTGGGATACCATCCCCCGGACGTGGCAACGGCTGCTGAGGCGCACAATCCAATGCATGGCCCAACAATGTCATGCCCGGAGCCTCGTAAACCTGGGCGTAACGATACACCACCCGACCCAACTGATGTATATATATATTATATTATATTATATATATTATATATAATATAATATAATATATATATATATATATTAGATATATATATATATATATTATATAGTATATATTATACATATTCATCATAAAGCCAAACAAAGATAGTTGGATACCATCTTAGCAACAAGCCATGGGGCATCACTTGAAAACGTGGTTGTTGATGAGAAACCAAATAAGCACGAGCACGTTTGAAAAATAAATCACCCAATACAGGAATTCGACATGGCAATGGAACATCTACTAACATGTCTGCTTGAGGGCCCCCACTCATCCAATATACTCAAGATACACTTTGCCAATTTCAAGTTGGGCAGTGTAATCATTCAACAAATACGCTTCTATACGACTTTTATATCACGAATCCTAAGTGTTCAATGCAGGGCTAGCTTATAGCCATCCGAAATTCCATCAATGTCCGTCAGTTTTATCGATTGCACATCTGGAGAAATCATAATTTGGTCGTCATAGTGTATCCAGATATTTCCAATGATCATAGGGTTGAGCAGCATGTCAATAATGCACTTGTTTTGGTTCAGCCATCTTAACCCGCATCAACAACTTTCGCCTGGTGGGAAACCTCCATTTCTAGCTCCAAAATGGCTCCCGATTTAAGATATGGAATATAGAGATATATAGAGAACCATAGCTCTGAAGCTTCCACCTATCTAACCACCTGATAGATCATGTCAATCGCAAGTTTTCACCATTTTTCCCATCAAAAAAATGGCGAGACTTCCTCAGCTCAGAGATCCCCAAGGTTTGGACACCGATCTCCGTCCGGGGAACGCCCCGGGACTTGGTTCCCAAGATCCGGTTTTCCAGCGCTTGGCAAAGGCCAATGCCGTTGCGACCCGCGATCCTTACATCGGGGACCGATCGAAACCAGGCAAAATTGGATTCAGAGTTGGTGAGTGCAAGCTATATCAATGTTGGTTGAACTGGTTGGTTAAATGTTGGGTTTATGGGGAATATTAACCATTAATATATATAGTGAATGAGAGTTATAAAGTAACTTAGAACTACGCTCCACCTTGTGCGTACCTATAATCTGAGACATCCTTGACATGAGCAGTGCCAAGATCCATGGGACAATCCCTAAAATAACTGATTGGGGATGCCCACTTCATGATATTACGGGTAGGCCAATACCCACCAAATCCTTCTGTAAACTAATATAGATGCAAAAAACTCACTATTTGTAGATCATTCCGAAGAAAACCATGGGTTTTCCACATATGTTGGTCTACCCCAGGGTACAACACAACCAACAGGGGCCTAGGCGGCACCACTGACAAAGGTTCTGATCTTCACCGTCCAAGGCTCTGATTTGACAGCTGAACAGCTTCTAAAGGAGACACGTCCTTGCCGTTGATCTGCACACATCTGCCTGGGCACAAGAAGCGCCAACTTTGGCGACAAGGGGTATTGAGATACCATGGGTGCTGCAATGTGGGAGACCAACCAGAAAAGACTTGCTGCGACTTGCTGTGGAAACATCATGAACACCATTTGGAAAGGTTTTGCACCCACTAGACTCCCCTCCCGATTGTCCAAAAAAACTATCGTTTGAAAAAGCAACGTTTCAAACACCGAAACGATCCATCCGACGCCACGTGCCTGCCACGAACTTCATGGTGATCTCTTCCTGCTTGTCAGGGGCATCCTTGGGCCACACGCCCATCACAGGATTCACGATGGTGATGGGAGTCTGCATCGACCTCGGTTACGTCGGTTACCCAAAAAGGGCCCCACCTCTCTGTTTAGGCTCTGGGAGGATATACCATCCATACATATATATATATATGTATATTGTATATATGTATATATATATATATATGTAGTGATGACATTTATTATTGACTATACAGGGTAAGAGCATTTCATGAACTCTTCCCTAGTGCCAAACATATTTGATATCACTTGCTACTTGGGTGGCTGCCTTTAACAAGGTCTAGCAGAAAGTCCAGATCTTTGGAACGTACTCAACTTCAAATTGCGGGTCTTTGATGTGCGAAAACTGAAAGGTAGTATATGTTGAGACTCCCAGGATGCATGGTGTTGGCCCCATTCATCAGCTATCGAATTTCAGATTTACATTTTGAGTTAGTAATTAATTCATTTATATTTATATTTATATATATATGTTTTGGTTTTCGCTGTGGAGCATTCTGGGTTTAACCCGATATGTAGGAAACGTCTAGTTGGGTTTGCAGGGACTTGACTTGGAATCTTGTCTTCATTTGTTATGTTATATATTCATTTTCGTACCGGGGTTCTCCAAGGCCTTTTGTCAAGTGTTCTAAGTTTGGAAACACATTCAGTTTGGTTGCTTGTCAGCTAAACCCAATTGTGGTCTCGTAGAATTCCAAAAGTGAATGACCAATCCTTCTGAATGTGATGGTTTGGTTGGAAAACATAACAAATGGTCGAACTGTTTTGAAACAAATTGCAGGGCATCTTTGTTCTATATGTGTTTTTATCTAATATGTGATTTCCATTGATTTCCCGTTAATGGTATGCTCAACCGAAACACACAAATATATGAGTCATGCGTAGGACCTATGGGGAACCACAAAGGAAAGGTTCATAACTAGATGTGACAACTCCACCATTTCTAGCTAATTTTCCTTGGGTTTCCCCAAAGGTACCGGGAAGGTAGTCTTCACCCAGACTTCGTAGTGGGCCTCGTCATGTTAAGTGTGGCTGGTATCTTCTGATCTTTGCAAGTTTTTGAGTCACCTAATCAATAAATTGGTCTGAAAATAGGGTACCCTTAAATCCCTGGTCATTCATATGTCCCATTCAAGTTGCAATCTGGAGAGTGTACAGAGTTTCAGACAAACCCAAATTGGATACAGTTGGGTATAGATAGATCCCATTCTATTCCCAGTGATATCCAACTAAATTCCAGTGTGTAATGCTTGAATAACACTGGTTGTATACCATTTCCTATGGATCCAGTCGTGCCGAAGTATGACTGGGGTATGATGACTAGTGTGATTTGTACCCTCGGGAAGTACGACTGGACCTATGGGGATGTTCCACATCACAATTTTATGGTCCCAAATATCTGATTTCATCCACTACATCCACCATGGTGACTCATGGCGGTGTTTATAGTATAATGCTTCAAGATGAACTTTGAATGG
The DNA here is from genome assembly GCA_003297045.1 of Symbiodinium sp. clade C Y103. NCBI lineage: Eukaryota > Dinophyceae > Suessiales > Symbiodiniaceae > Cladocopium > Cladocopium sp. clade C. The sequence goes on from BGPT01001143.1 coordinate 143,449, forward strand.
GACATGGGAAGAATACGATTAATCATTCTTTATAGTTGTCCTTTGATCATCCACTATTGCTGGGTGATTTGTACCTTCGAACCAGAAATACTTGTATCCATAGGTTTAATCCCAATCAATTGTGACTCTGGTGGGTGTTTAATATGAATGGAAGATGGAATTATACCATTACCTTCCCCCTCAGCTTCCAATTACCTGTCAGATGTTTACCCAACCCCAAGATCATGAGATGAAACCACTCTGGTTGCCTATCTCAGAGGCAACTGGAAGGCTAGGGTCCAATGTCAGGTGGTTGGGAAACTGAAAAAACAACTCCTGGGCCACCTGGGCTCCACATCTCGTAGGGAATATTAGATAGCTCTGGCTCCTCAACAGCTCCCTCCATTCACCACTGGATAGTGAATTGGTATAGATCAACTATCCATTTTAATCCATTTTACATAGATTCATTGTATTTAAATGCTATATCTTCATTATCCATTAGACTGATCGTCCACTGCTACATAAATGAGGGGATTGTACCCTTCATATCCCCCTATCTCAGAGGCCCATGGAAGGCTAAGAATTAGTTTATAATCCATTATCCTGGAGGAAACTAACATAGACGTGGAAAAGCCATGGTGTGCCGCACGGAAAATGATCTACTTTCATGGTGGGTTTTCCACTGTTTTCCATATCTATGTCAATTTACAGGAGGGTACCGTCTGGTAAACTAACATAGCTATATGGAAAATCACCATTTCTAATGGGAAAATCAACTATCAATGGCCATTTTTAATAACTATATCTTAGTTTACCAGAGGGTACATCTCAATAAAAATGGAAAATTGCTCATTTTGGATGATTTTCTCAGCTATAAACCTCCATTTATAAGGGATTTCCATTTATGGCTAAAATAACCAGAGGGTAACTGCGGAGGTTCATGATTTTCCAAAAAAAACGACAGGATGATCCCATGAATTGGATGTCCCAGTAACTCCAGGTCCTCGGCCTCGTTACTAAGACCACCTGAGACTTGGGGAAAGGTGGACGTCAATGAGATGTTCATGGATTGTAGTCAAAGAACATATGGTTTACTGGAGTTTCTATCAACAAAAAAGAGAATTCACTAGAATTGACAAATCACAATTAGGGATATATGTTCAACAAGAACAAAAGCATGAGTTCATCAGCAAGATCAAGGATTTCCGCAAGAAACATGGAGATATTCAACGATGACGTTGTTAAGCAAGTGACATAATCAAACATGTCCCAACCATAATGGGAAAATGTATCGATCTCGACTACGGTGGTCATCCAACCATTTTGGGTCAATACAACTAGGTTGTGCCCCAGTTCGTCTGCCACGTTTTATATGTATAATTATAGGCTTCTTATGTAGGTTAGTAGATTCACGATCCAATTCATGATAGTACGGTACATCGAACTAGCTCATGCAGTGAACATAAACCAAAAAACACAAATTGGGGCGGGCATCAGCTTTCAGTCCTCGGTAAACAATGAGGACCACGAAGAAGAATGTAACTTGGCAATGTCGAAACCTTCATCTGGTGAACTGTCCAAATTTTGGCGGATTTTAGATGATTTCATGGTGGTTTAATCAAAAAATGGTTTTATCATAATCTACACAACTTACCCTCTGGTAATTCAACATAGCTATTGAAAATGGCCATTTATAGTGGATTTTAACATTGAAAATGGTGATTTTCCATAGTTATGTTAGTTTACCAGAGGGTAAGCTTTGTTTGGATCCGAGGAGCAAATGTTTGCATCCGTGGAGTATCGTTTGGACGCCTGGCTGACAATCTGGTGGCCGATACCATGCCTCACCATGCGGCTGACGGTGGGACAACATGGGGGGGACCAACAAAAAGCTTAAGCAACAAACATACAAGGTGGGGGGGCCCCATGGTTAGTTCAGAGTAGGTGAATTATGGTAGGTTAATTATGTTGTAGATATCTATGTTTTGTGTATGCATATATATATATATAATTAAATTATATATATAATTATATAATATACTTATATATATATATATATATTTAGACAGATATATAGTCACCATCTTCATGTTTGCAGGGAAAAGAACGTCCAACCACTTAGTATCACTTAGTATATTCCAGGTCGATCCAGGCTGTGACTAGGGAAAAGAACAAGAGATTCTCAATTCAAAATTACGCATGGCTTCTCTGAAAATTTCGGGGAACAACCCTTAATCCACTTACATGTTTCATGCTAAAGTGGTTCAACTGGAATGATTCATTTGTGTTTCTTCAAAGCATTGCCATAAATTGCTGGAGAACATCACAGAGAAGCCATCTTCGCTATCTTTCTCGCTTCATTTTTCACCCAAAGGTGGGATCATTTACCTAAGGCAAACATCCACAATAATGTTGGTAAAACAAAGCCATGTTTACCATCCCCAATGACTCACCATTTTTATAGGTGGGATTGAAACCATTCCCAGTCATGGGTGGTCTATGGCTTTGTTTTACCCACATTATGGGATTTAAAAAATGACTGTGGAATGGCCGTAGCGGCCTTAAATAGACTTACGTCTACTGGTAGAAACGACCTCAACGACCACATGTGAGGTCGTGGGCATCGTGTTGAATTTGGAAAGCCACACCCAGTTACACCCAACTAGGCACCTAGCAAATGATATAGGTGTAATTCAACTAGATCATTTCACCTAGCACAGTCATTTCTAGATCATGGAATTGCTATGCACTAGCTATCACTAGATCATTTCACCTAGCAATTCTACTCAGCTCCTTTCTTGAGAATCTCCGTCTTTTCTCGTTGGACATAAAAGGCCTTTGGCATCGTTTGGCTGAAACATCACTTCTCTCATCTCGAGACGCACAAGCTCCGTCTAGCCACCAGTCCAGTCATGTCCCAAGCTGCTGGAAATTGTACGCCAAAGATGTAGCACTGAAGCTCCATGGCAGCATGATTGAAATGATCAACCATGAGACATGATGAGATTGAATTCCCGTATCTGTTGATTGCAGTAGCTTAGCGTTTACGTATCGTGCTGCTTCTACCGGACCTATCAAGGATAAATATAGTTGTCATTTCTCAGAATCATGACCAATGGGTCAAACACACACGTCAGAAAATCAGATGCACGTGTTCCCCCCCAAAAAAATAGAATAAGGTCAATAACAGCTCTACATCATTATCTGCGCTTACTCGACCCACTGCAGGTCTTTTCTTTCCCATAAACTAAACTAAACTATCATTTATTACTTTCTTTCATCAACCCAACCACTCATCCCAATATGACTTGAACATTAAATGCAACATATGAATATGAGATAAGCATCTCAAACATGGTTGAATATGGTTTGCTTCTAGCTCAACAATATGTTGATATTGACCTCCAATCAGCTTGTAGCTTGCTAATACCCATGGCCCATGATATCACATGTTTGTTGGTAAATTCCCCATACGTTTGATGCTTCAACCCCCTATGAGTAGTGATTATGTTCATCCATGGGCTTCAAACAGCTAACATCAGGTTATAGATACATATATACATATAATATCACATGATATAAATATACGTATATATAATATTATAAATAGATTCGATATACCATCCCGCCCAATTTGCCACGATTTTAAGTGGAACCTTTCGCAGCTTTCTCCCAGCGGCGTCTGCAAGAAGCTCAACATCTGCGTCCTGCCCGGGAACTCTTCGAGGAGCACTGGATCGCGCCAGGGCGCATAGACCTTGAAGGAGGGGTCCATGACGTTGACCTCGGGCGGCTGCACAAAGGGGAAAGGTGGAGAAAAACGCCGTGTAGCCGTAAGAGAAAGCAGTGAAAATGATGGTTTTGCCAGGGGGAATCACCCCAAACTAGATCAACATATAGAGATATCATGTGACGTTTTTGGTATAGTTGGAAAGAAATTCAGATTTCACAAGTTGAAAATGACTTAAGCAGGGATGAGCTCCCAAACTTCGAGATTGGTGCCATTTTAGCCAGTGGGGTTTTCCAGTGGTTTTAGTTCCTGGAACTCTCTGAACTGTCATGAGCAGTGGATTTGTAGAGTTTTTTCCACCGTAGAACCTCCAAGTACTCCAAAAAGTGATAATTATTGATCCCAATATTTGAGGGTAAAATTGGTCAAATACCAGGGTTTTTGTCCAGATTGGATGGAATTATGGCTACTTCAAGAGTGGCAGTAGGGCACCACTTTTGAGCATCTCCCTGAGTCCCGACCGAAACCGCAGGCGCCCATGATTTTTTACGCCATGTAATCTTACTTTTATATAAAGTAATATGGTATAACCTGATAAAACTTATGTCTATACATATATATATATATAGGATCATACATACAGAAATCTTCTCTATATGATCGCATGTGTTTTGTGTATTTCAAGCCAGACAACTTTGCTCGGAAGATGTTCGTTGACCGTTCATTGGAAGATGTTCGTTTACTGTTCAAATTGCTCCAAGTCCCAAAGACCGACTTCAGGAGGGTAAGATTTCCCAAGGAAAGCTCCAGCCGCGCCCAGTTTTTCTGCACCCTTTGAGCCCTGTGACGTACCGCTCAAATCGGACTTGGTCGTTTCCTCTGCCTGCGGACAGAAAGTCCATGGATCAATGGTTGGCAGCCAACTCAACGATCTTGGAAACTGCTGGAGATATGCTAATCGCATTCAGAATAATGTTTGGATTGGAATCAGGTGACTGATTTCCAAATTGCATTGAGGAGTGAAAGTGGTTAAAGTAGTTCCACATCGGAAAAAAAAAAACACGGTTTCCCAAAATTCCTGGTTCCCACTTTCACATCTTTCACCATGGGATTTCCCATCAATAATAAGCAATCGCTTGGCTGAACACTTGGGGTGCCCCATTTCAGGAGTTCCCCTAAGAAACATGGCAATGGAATATCCTATAGATGATGTTCCCTTTAGAAACCTCCGTTTTTTGAGGAATTTCCAAGCCACGTTTGATGACACCCGAGGGTATCCCAACTATTTCCAATCTCATCATCCCCAGCGGTCCACCTGTGGCCCCATGGGACAGCACGGTGCAACCGTGCTTCTTCATGGTCTCCAACAGACCTCTGGCCGTGACCTGCAGGACGAAAGGGATGGTGATCTAATGGAGGATATAGCTGGATATGATGGGATATCAATAGAGGGAATATTGCTGGGATACAACTAAAATTGATATAAAGTGGTGTAATGTGGTGTATATAGTATATATATATAGATATGTTTATACATGTACTGCAAATCAAACTTGGAATGTATAATAACCAGAGATTCAAAAAGAACATAAGTTGGGACATAACACCCACAACTAGGGTGAAATATATCATAATATATCCACAAGTGGCACTGCACGCCACTCATAACTGTGGTAATTTCAGATGGAACCTCCGAGGTTGATCTTTGATGAGGATCATCATTTTCCAGTTACAAACTGATTGCTGGTTTCCACAAATGCCACATGTTTTTTTCGGCAATTAGGGTCGCCATCCCAGATATCTTTTTTTGGGTTGAACAAAACACATCAAAATACATGAGATAACCTCGGCAAATGATCTCCCACGTTTTTGTTTGCTAATATCGGTTGACACACAATGAAATCACTGTTGCTGGGAGATATATCCATGATTGATGATTCCCTACATATCCCGATAGTTTTTGCTTACCCAAATGATACCACTAGCCCAAGAGTTTGTCTGAACATCGGGTACCCCCAATCCCCTGGTGACTCTCATTTTCCCTATTGAAATTACCGTTTGGGTGTGTCTATACTGCATTTTCCAGACGCACCCACATATCATCTTTTGCTTATATACCATTCTATTCCCACTACATACATACTGGAATTAATCAGGTGAATCCCCTTTTTTGTTGGATAAACATGGCCAAACAACACCCACAAAACTGCTACCGCTCTTCCGATCGCTGGCCGCAGCCCCCCCGCTTGGTCCAGTGGCATATCGTCCGATGCCGGTGGACTGCCAGTAGCCCCCGTCGTACATCGCTTGAGCTGCGACCGCCTGAACCGTCTCACCAGTCGAGGTGTGGTGGTGTGATACCCTCTGGTAAGCGTTTACATGACTATGGGGAATCACCATTTGTCATGGGAAAATCCACTATGAAAGAGCCATTTTCGATAGCTATGTTAAATAACCAGAGGGTATTTGCAATGATAATGATAGAGATATCACCGAGCAAGAGCTACACACTACTACACACCAAAAGTGTTGTCAGGGTGATGGATAAATCTCAACACAAACAGGGCAACATCATGCAACCAAGGTCGACACACCGCTACTCATGTTGCTATGGGTCGATCAAAGATATCTGACCAAGTACAGGTGTTTGATCATGTTTGGGCATCCATTTCTTCTGTTAATTTGTACACAGCCATCAGCAGCTGAAGTACCCCATATCCTATTGGGATGAGGTGATTCTCCCAGCGACCGAAGCTACATGGCCATTGGGGAGTTCCCAGCCATCGAATTCCGGGAGCAGCTGCGAAGCTTTACAGAAGGTGAGTGGGGCTCGGGGCGGCAAGGGAACCCCCTAAATCACAACTTGAACATGCTTTGTCTTCAAAAAACAGAATCAATCTGAAGCAAATGGAAACTTTATGGATGGCTAAAAAGTGGTTCCACTACAATATTTTAGGAGCTTAGCACCTGCGAAACTTGACGCCTCGTAGAACCAGGCAGCATCCCATCTGTGAATATTTCAGGCTGATGGTTGTTTTAGCTCCATCCAAACTTATCAGTACCCTCTGGTAATTTAACGTAGCTACTGAAAATGGCCATTTATAGTGGATTTTCCGATTAAAAATGGTGATTTCCATAGTTATGTTAGTTTACCAGAGGGTAGACTCAAGTGAATTCAGTTGGACACAGACAATTTCATAGTGATATATACTCGACGTATGAAGACGTCCAAGTCAACTTTGTCAGTGCATTGACATTCATTGACCATGATCCGAATCACATGGTGCATTCATTCTTCATGTACATCTACACCCAAAAATCACTAATTCATTAGTCACGTGAGTACCTGGACCCCTGATGAGCAGTCTGCTTCAAAGAGAAGGGTCAAGCCTGGGTTCCCAACAAGAAGCACCCAAAGGAAGGTAAAACTTACCGCCCTTCAACACACGCACACCTATTCATGTAGCTGACGAAACCATATCTACAAATACAATAATACATACATATATTATGTATATATTATATCATAGATTATTATATTACATATATACATATATATATACATATTGTATTATACATATATTTGTATACAAATTTAGCATTATATATATATATATACAAGACAATTAAATGTAATCCATCGGTATTTCCAAAAAGGGTTTACTATGGTATACCTTCCAAAACCCAATGGTTTGAAACTCTTTCACAGCTTTATTTAAAAAAAAAACATCACAAAAAAGAAACTATAAATCATTGTATCTTGGAAGCTATTGGAAGGTATACCAGGTTTATTCCTCATCAAAAAACCACATGTTGAACACCAAAAATCTTCCCCAGCAACGTCCTCGAAGGCTCCCTCTGCGATTTCCTTTTTGAGATCCACCACGATCGTTTCGACACCGCAGGGAGCCATCCTTGGCACGTTGCAACGGGGGCACCGTGGAGGACCCCAGAAGATGGGTCCCTTTTTGCTAGCCATTTGGATGGGGTTGGGGGGGGGGAAGTAGCTTATCATAATGTGGGGGTGAGTTTTTTTTTGGAGTCCACCTGACGACTGAGGATGTTGTGGTCAGTTTCGGGATTTTCACAATCAATGATCAAGTATACTGGGACAAAGCGGCACTTTTGTACGGCTGGTAAAGGATCCCCTTAAGCGGGTCGTAAACCCAATTAGACGGGAGCTATCCATCTTACAAGCCTGTGAGAACCGGCCCAAAAAATGTGAGATGTCAGACGTGAGCCACAAAGAGGTGGAAAGAACCCGGATGATGACCAACAGAAACCGGGACAATGGTTATAGTGTGTTGTAAGTATAGTCAGAAGCAACTAATTAAAAAAACACACATCTATACACATCTATCATATCTGCTGCTGTTGAGAAGTGACAAATTAGTTTCAGACAGCTCGAACATATTCAAACCTAACCTGCCCAAAATTGGGCAAGGACCGCAATTCAACCATTCAGCAGCAAGAAAATCAAACACACCTAGAACGGTGGCGTCCCCTATTTGACTATATCTACCGTCACTGCAATCGCACCAACTTCGCCAACGACCTGGGGCGCCGACTGTAGACACTGGCATTTCAAAGTTACAGTACCAACAAAAGGGGGGTTTGAATGATTGGTCTATGTTCAAGCTATTTGAATCTTATGACGATTTCAGGTATTTCCATAGAACATGTTCCAATTATGGGTCAAGGATAATTAAGCACTAGCAGCTTCTTGATCACGTCATTCACGTCTTCTTCGTCCTCAGTGTTCGCCGTCAAGTTTGTTGCACCATGTTCAAAGCATGTCCATTGTACAGTTCTCCCCAAATATAACTTTAAATACCCTTAAACAAGAACGACCCATATATACAATACTCAAATCTCAACACATTCCGATCACATTCATCAACAGGAGGATCAAATAAATGAATTCTACACATATATGGGTCAGGAAATGAAACAGTATCCCCAAGCATTGGTTCTCTTTTTTGTATGAAGTCTTTTCAGGGACACCCACGTTTAGCTTGGCTCCCAAAGCACCAGAAAACTGCTGCCTCTGGTCTGCAAGCGTAGACACTGTGCCCCGGTTGGTTTTATACCACGCACCAGTTCTTTTTGTTTGATGTTTTTTGTTTCAGTGATTTCAGTCAGTGCTTTTCAAATTGCGGAAACTCTTGATCAGGACACGTATCAGCTGGACGTTGTTCACACGATCGTTGCTACTATCTTCTGTTGTTCACCCAGCAGAAAGACACATCAACCGTACATTAGCCCCGACAACCAAACAGCCTCATCCTGGCTCTTTCAGGTTGGCCACGGGCTGGCCAATGTCTGCAGTGAAGCATTTCACCTGCGATGTCACATGGTCGGTGGATGAGACCTTAGATTTGGCTGAATGATGTTTCTGTTGTGGGACATAGGAGCCCTCCATTTCCTATTGGGAGATTGGGATCATTTGGGATCCACGAATACCTTGGCCAAAGCAACCACCGCAGGATAATGCCAACGCTTCAGAGAGATGAACGTTCTGCTTGACCCATTCCGTCGAACGTGTCACACTCATGTTTGAACTTTACCACTTCCGTGTCACACTCATTCCGAGAAATTCTTTAAAGACTTACTGGTGCTTAGTAGGGAATGGGGGAATGGATGGGAATGGGATGATTATTAATGGTTATTACAGGTCATTCCCCCATTCCCTACGTTTCGCACCAGTAAGAAGTAACCATTCACCAACATTAACCAATAGTTCACATTACCTAGTCCTCCATTCACATGCCATTCATATCCCATTAACCAGTGATCATTAACCATTCACCAAAATTAACCAATAATGCCATCAATATCCCATTATATGTATATTATGTATATATATATATATATACAGTTCCCCACGAATTTCCCGTTAATATGCCATTCATATCCCATTCATATCCCAATTAACATCCCATTAACTCACCATTCACCAACATTCATGACCATTAATAGATGTTAACCATTAACCATAAACATAGCCAGACCGAGTAAACCTCCGTTCCTCGTCCACGCCTTAACGCCCGCCAGGCGTAAGCGCAAGGCCACGGTCTTGGAGTCCAAGCCGCCGCTGACGCAGATGCCCACCACGTCGCCGTTCTCCACCTGGCACAACGGAGAACGGCTCTTTGAGGCAAGTTCGAGATGAAAGGGGGGAGGTGTACCACATAAATATATATATATATATATATATGCACGCTTGGATGTATATATAATCATATAGATATAATCATACATATGTATATATATATATATGTATATATATATATATATATGTGTTCTTCAAATATAATGTCAAATGGGTGAGATTCAGAAAAATCTGGAGGCAAAGTCGCTCTGGTGACCTAAGAGGTAGACTGGAAATCCAGGGTATATTATGTATATATATATATATATACAGACATACATATAAATATAATATTACATGTATATGGGCTTGTTTGTTGCAACCTGACAATCACCCAGTTCATGGCAATTATAAAGAGGAACTCTCTTGACATGAGGAAACACAATGGAACTTAAAGGTTTCAAACTTTGAAATAACCCCCAAAAATAATCACCATTGTAATGTTTATAGTAACGTAAGCCAGAACCCCCCAACTGGCATGAAGTTGTGAGATCATGTGCAAGAAATGGGCCAGTCAAGTTGTCATCTATTCATATGTACCAGTATATATATAATATCTGCATCACTGATGCACAAAATGGCAAATGATGCACAAAATGGCAAACGACCAATTTTTTAAACTGCAACTGGCCAGTAATCCTACAAGCCTACGCAAAAACCCAAATATCATGTCTTAAACCCAAGACAGTACTTAATACACCGTCTCCAACATTACCATACATGGCTAATGATAAAACAGAATCACCAATTGGTAATTTGTCTTTTTCCTAAAAGGGTTTTACAACTTTACCACCGTGCAACACCTGTTCTCCGACCAGGTGACATACTTCTTCAGAATGGGCGACTCCTTTAGGCCCTTTGATCCATTGGTTGCCATGGCGTCGCGGTACCGGTGACCGTGACTTTTCTGGGCGAGCTGTGGGCGATCCCTTGAAGCAAAAGACTACGTGGATCTACGTCCTTTGGGGAAACTAACGCTGGAATTGGTTCAGGACCTCCCCCCCAAAGAAAATGATTCCAATGCCCCAAGTAGTCGATTTGGCATTGAGAATATGAAGGGTCTTCAGCAAATCCAGGATAGATGAGCAATGGTTTGCAGTTCGGAAGATCCAGATTCTTTCAAAGGATGAGTTTTACATTTTTTTTTTTGTCTGTTTACTGGAGAGAAGAAAGGAGGATTGCAACCGCGAAGTTGAAGTTGTGGGCACATGTTGGCAATGTTCATAATGTTCATTTCACAAACAGTAGAAACACGTAGAAAGCAAATTGCAACGCTTGAATACCGGAGGGTATCTACAAATTAAATGGTTCTGGTCCTAATGCCATTCTTTCAGTGGCCAAAGTTATTCTATCCGCTATACCACATACATATATATAAATATATATGTATATACATATAATGAGTAGCATCAAAACATATTAAAACATAGTTGTACCTGCTACTTGGATATCATTCCTGGCTGAATTCTCATTGACCTGAGGCCAGGCCTTTGGAGGTTTCGTAGCCCATTGGAGGGTGAACATATTGTAAAAAGCATTCCCAAAAAAACTGTGGTCAGGTACCGTAGAATAGAAATTTGACCATATTTTTGACCCCCACTTACTCAACTCTTTGGTGCAGGTTGAAAAAGGCCACTTCTGGGAGACATTTCGAGGCCAACGGAAGCACCGATCACCAAAAAACAGGACGTCCTCGAAAGGGGCTCTCTGGAGTTGCGTACTCATGGCCATCATCCGCAGTGAAACCATTCCCAAAACGGGTTTGTTACTGTTCATTGTTGGCTTCAGATTATTTGAAGCCATTGGTTTTGGTCCCAGGGGGGTTCAGCTAAATTTTCAAAACCAAATGACAGGCAAACCAAACGTGCAAGATCATGTAAGTTTAAGTTGATAATTGCCTCGCAGTTTTGTTCATTGTTTCATCACTTGATGATGGGCACATGATGGTGTTCTGCTGGCATCCGCTGCGTTTGCCCTTCTTGTAGCATGTGACTTGCTTTGAGCCTACGCAGTTCATCAAGTGGCAGTCTATCACAAGTCTCACAAGTCTGTAAGGCTTTCCCGATCACCCCACGAAGTCTCGAGATGCCAACCACATCAATCCACATTATGAATCATTGTGACAAACGGTGCTGGGACCACTTCTTTCCTTCTGCGAAATTGGTTCGAACAGCTAGCCTTGCAGCTGTAGATGCAGAGACCACCCGTTTCGGCGGGAAGGTCACTGTCGGCAAAAGATATTGGGTCAATTACCCACAGGGCTGTTGGCCATGAAAAATCCCCCCAGCTCGCCTTTAAAACCAAAGAAACGCATCTTCCCTGGCCAAAATATGCCTAGCATTACAAATTTCAGACATCTTCGATTGGTTTCCACAGGATTCTCCTTCATCCAAGAACCATCCAACTGGCAGAAACTGGCAGAAGCTGGTGCCCCACCATGCTGCAAGTTGATTTATAAATCCCTTTAACTAGTTCGTCATATCCCCCTAATCAACCCTAGTTATTGGAGTTAATCCAACTGGCAGAACTGAGCTAGCATGTGGTTGAGAAACTCTTAGTAGCTCCTTCGCTCCGCATTTGGTTTCTGCAATATGGATACCGCTCCGAAGCGCTCCCTCAGAACCACTGGCAGAACTGGGGAATTCTAAAATTGGTCACAGCAAGCGCCAACGTTCGCCTGCCGCAACGTGCACTGTGCGAAATCGCCCGACCTCATTTTCCGTCTGCCACGGCTTTGGTCAAGACTTGCTCCACCTGTCAGGACGTCCGAAATGGCCAAGACTACTACGTTGCTGGACATGCAAATATGGTATTGAAATGATATTAAATCCATAAACATGAAGTATTCACCTATGCATATGTGTGTCTTGTCATTAACCATCCGCAAGGATCTAATCGAACCATCCATTTCATACATTTCTAGCACGGAACCGTCCATTTCTAGTATCCAACCATCCATGTGTTTGCAATCACCATCGATGTTTTGCATTGGTCTAGCAGCGTTGAACCATGCAAATCGAGTAATCATCCATAGTTTAAATGTGTCTATTCAACCCTACAAGTGCATTATTCCAAATGTCCAAAAGTGGCTCAGTTTTAGGAACCCAAGACCAAACTTCTTCAGGTCATCGAGATCGAACAAAAACAGGAATCTAAGGTCAGAAAGGCTGAACTTAGTGCACGAAAAACACATCTTAAATAAATGGGTTTCTCTGGAAATAGTGTATACTGTATACATCTGTATACCCATAAAATGGTCATTTAATGAGAGAATTATAGTTAACCATTGGATTTTGAGGTACCTTATTTTCAGACAAAGCCATATTTTACTATATGAAATGACATGATTATTTTCCCTTCAGCAATTGAACCTGGCATTGGGAAAAGCATCATTTATAGATGATTTCCTAATCTATACCCTCTGGTAAACTAACATAACTATGGAAAATCACAATTTTTCATGGGAAAATCCACTATTTCTATGGCCATTTTCAATAGCTATGTTAGTTTACCAGAGGGTAAACCTATGATTTATAGGAGATTCTCCATTGCCACGGTTGAGTACTGGAGGGTAATCATAACTCATTCAGGCCAGCTAGGCTGAGAAAAGGCATCTCCAAAGCCTTGCTGCCCACTGTACTCAAAACTCATGGTCAACAACATACATAATTGGTCCCTGCATATTCCGCCTTTTTTCATTAATGTATCGATCATTGGGTGATTTCTATAATAGTTGTTATTTATGTCAATTCGATATTGTTATTTCTGTCAATTTCTAGTGGATGTGCCCATTAAAAATGGTGATTTCCGATAGTTGTGTAAACGTTTACCAGAGGGTATAATATCTGACTGTTGCTGTCTTGGGTTATCGCATTATCTCTTCGGTATTTTCATGATTGGCGCCTGCAACTCCACCATTGGTATCCCTCGGTATTCCTCTGAGTATCCAATGGTCTCCCGTTTGATTGAGATCAGGTTCCCAGAGATGGGCTTCTGTTTGTTCCCCGTACAAATTCACTTTGGGGTACCTCAGTTTTGGACAAAACCAGAAACTGGGTGTATTGGTCGAAGTTTCAACGCCACAACATCGTGGTTGCTGTTGCTGTCACGAGGTCTGAACGATTCTGTGGTTCCATTGGTACAGGCCCATAGCCACTTCCCAATCATTGCTGGTGCATACACCAACTATTTGCTGCTTAATACTGATTTGATCAGATTTCTTTGCTTGTTAATATCTCCATATCTCCGCATCAGTGCTATGGAATGGGTCCAAACAGAGAAGAGATCTTCGTCATTTTCTGTCAATTGGAACAATCATCCGTAGCAGGAATGGAAAACAAAACATCAATGAAACCACCAATTATCCATCCAAATCTCATGATTGGATCATCATTTCCCCATGCTGTCCCTTTGATTTCATACCTCCATGTTTCTTGCTTCAATGACCCATTTCAACCAAATAACCAAATAAAAACCACATATACAGTGTATAATATATATATATATGATTATATATGCATGCTAAAGATATTGACCCATGTTGTCTGTCTCATGGCAAAGTGAAATGCAGCGAGACAGGCCCATCGTCTTGGAAGATATTGATATTCCATGTTTTTGCGTCTCCTTTCTCATACATCATCTCCTTGGTTGCAGTTATGGCCCTTAGATATGGCCATGGGCTAAAACAACTCCTGAAAGTACGGTAAAAACTATCACTCCAATATGAACTTGTTTCAGCCAATTATAACTTTTAAGCTCTAAAACTGCAGAACATTCTGCAAGCATCAAAGATTGATCCACTAAGTTTCCGTTCGTCAAGCTTCCCCCAGCTGCTGACACCACTTTTTCAATCATGGTGTTCTAATCATGATGTTTTAAACCATTCATACTTCTCACCATCACAATTATTCATAACCATCGATCATCTATGGCGATGTTTCCCTCCCTGAATCAAAGGTGGTAATTGAAAATCCCCCATTGATAGATGCTTTTCACAGCTGTAAGCCTCAATAAAACTAGGATTTTCAACTGCCACGTTTGGTTAGAGGGTAACCATTGATAACTATCTTTTAACCATGCATCTGGATAACCATCACTATTCATATGGCTATGGCTCAAAATTATTAACTGTATAGTTGGTTGGTTGATGTGAATTTACCATGAATAAGCCATAGCCATATATAACCATCAATAATCCATGGAGATATTCAGCTTTAGCATCACTCATGCTGCCCATCTCCACCTGAGGCCCGACGGCTTTGATCACATCCGCCCCGGCGTGGCGCACGGGATAGGACCTCAGGGCGAAATAGGGGGGCGAAATATGGTGATTTCGCCATCAAACATGTGTTTCACATGGTTTTTTGGCCATGAAAAAGGATGATTTCACCATGAATGAAGAAAACATGCTGATTGAACCAGCAAAACTAGCTAGTTAAGTCTTGATGGCTGTCTCATGGCGATCGATAAGTTGGCTTGCAAGTCGGTAAATACCGATCAGATTCATGGCATATATATATATATATCAAACTAGCTGAAGAATGAGGGTTACAAACCAATCATTAAAAATGGAGGACACCAACTTGCATGGGGTATACTAACCAACCAAGGTGGAACACGCGGACATTTTGAGGAATTCAACAAGATCACTTGGGATATAACTATATATATATAGGTATATGGGATTAAAATGGGATCAGAATAGGGAAACGATCCATATTGAGGCTTCAATGGGTTGCATTGTCAGTGTTAGGGACTTTCCTAACCCGATTTATCATGGTGTTCACCACAGAATATCTGGTTTCCGGTTTCAATTGTCCGGCATCCAAGCCTGAGAAAAAACATGATGCACTTCCGGTCTATAGCATATGAGTTTGAGTGTGTGAACATAGGTACCTCAGACTTCAATCAATGGATTGGTTGAAGGGAAAATTTACAGGAAACCATGGTTTTTACCATCAAATCTAGAGGTTTCCTGCAAATTTTCCCTTAAACCAATCCAATGATTCAATGGTTTATTGTCATGTCTCCTCCTAAACTGGCATTCGGAGCGTACACCCTGTCTTCATACACATCCATTTTGGATCCCCCTGAAGTAAAGCAAATCATTTGATCATCCTCCGGTACTAATACTATCCTTCATTGTGCTTCCAGTGGTAAAACTAGTAAAACCAGTGAAGGACATTTACTGATGACATAAAAGGATATGAAAGGTGTATAAATAAACCATCTCCAACTTCACAACGGGCACCCAGACCATCCCCAAAGTGGATTATCACTGGGCCACACGACATCAGTACAGGTACAGAATCCAATGGCATCCCATGTATTACCCGTCATCTGGGTGAAATTCAGTGTCCATGTGTTTGCCCATCAAACTATGTGCTTGAACATCTGTGTACAGCCTGTATTTGATTCTGTTTGGTTGTTGGATTCAAAATGAATCAAAAAAAACAACAGAAGAGCCGCTCATAAAACAACTGTCATGGCGGTTACTTTTGCAGGTGGTTGATTACCACTGCTTACCATCATTTGTGGAGCTTGATCTAGCAGCGAGGTTGTTCTCACTTTCCCAAATGGTTGGTTGGTCGACTTGGGAGGAAGTTATGTTGATCCGATGCCAATGTTTACCTTTTTCGGGGGAAGTTCAACTCAATTTGACTGACTTAGATTTATCTATCAGGTGGTTGGAAAACTCTAAGTAGCTCCTTGGCTCCCCATTTGATATGGGACTGATTCACTGATTCACTGATCATAGTAAGTGTAGCTGACCGTGACAATTTTATCCCATCAAATGTGCTCTATATATAAGCATCATTCCAATATCATTTCATTTAACCATTGTTTGCCCAGCAAATACCTTACTGTTAGTAAAGCAATAGCTACCATACATGGCTGGTATAAACCATCAAAATATGGTGCTTTACTAGCATTAGTAGTGTGGGTAAAACAAAATAAACTACCCATTTGGGAATGGTTTCAATCCCACCTATTTATGGTGAGTCATTGGGGATGGTTTATGGCTTTGTTTTACCAACATTATTTCGTTCGCTTCTCATTTTTTCCGCCCGAGATTCGCCATCGAAACATCGAAGACCTTGTCACCTTGACCGCCAAGAAACTCCACGTACTGCTCCACCACCATGGGCCCCGAAAAAACCTGTGGAAGGTGAGACCATCGTCATCATCGATCCGTGGTACCAAGGTGGTTGCGACAAAAACGCAGTTATCCCAAACGCTCCATGTATGGTATATTTACCAAGATTTGAGTCATTTTTGGGGTAAATGTTGAGAAATTCCATACATGGAGCATATGGGAATAACATGTACACGTTTCACATTAGTTGCAGGAATTAGTTCATCCCCACTTCTATATAATTGTTAAGGGCCAGAACCTGTGTTGATCAGAAAACCGGAGAGTCCAGAAATTTGAGGGTTGAGAAAATCACTTTCCCAATCATATTGCCATCTGTTTTCGTTATAAATTATGTAGATGGCGTTTTTGTGATTGGATTGAAAGAACGCCTTTAAAGGTTTATGCCATGGTCTTCACAGGTAAATACGAGGGAAGTCCTCCAGAGTTTCCCTTCATCCAATTCTGGAAATTTGAGGTAAATATGGAAAAAGACCGTTTTGAAGGATTCAAGGCTTTGGGTAGGTGCTATGTGAACATGTTGGGTCAGCTTCGGAACATGCGGGGAAGTCTGCGCTGTCATTGGCGCTTTGCTATGTTCTACTGACTACTGGCTTTAAAATGCTTAAGAGCAACATATAGATCAATTAAAATGACTAGTGGGAAACATAGAGACCAAGACAGAATCTACACGAATTACCGGAGATACTTTGTGCTGCCATGTTACCATGTACTGTACATTTTCTCGTAGCTACGTAATGTCTACAGAAGCAAAAAGCGTTGTTGAGAGAGTCTAAACTGGCACAAAAATACCTTAGAACCCTAGAAAAGTCAGATGGAATGTGAGCCTGGAACACCTTGAATGATTCTGAAACCTATATTTTAAGCTGTTTTTCTGGAGGGTCAGAGTGACATAACCTGGGTTTACTTTGTATATACAAGGGGCTTGTGAAAGGAACCCTGTTAGTCTGTTGGGCCCAACCACGCAGCTGGGTCGATTGGGGTATACCAAAACCAAAGAGGTCAACACATAGGGCCCGACCCCCTTCATGGACACAGTATTATTGGTCCTGTCCCCATGCCACTATTCACAAGAAAGTATATATAAATCCTTGTTTTTTTGCTGCACCTCGCTGCGTTTGCTGTTTAGCTGTCCTCTTTGCTGGAGAAATCATGTCAAAATCATGCCGACATCTGTGCCATGGTCCGATGGTAGATATGGTCATCCATCACACAGACCGGGAATCCAAAGATATGTCAAGGGATGTCAGTGGTGTTTCATGGATTGATAACCATCCCCCTTTTTATTCTCTGGTTCAATCAGAACAATTCACGTTGACCTGAACTAAGGCCTTTTCCCTTGATTCCTCTACACATTCACCATATTTCACCATGATTCACTTTTTTAAGGCCAATTGATCTATGGACCATGGACCAATCACCCTGTCCCCACCGTCCCCAACCAAAAAAACACAGCCTTGGTAACGTAGGACGCAATCTTGGTGTCGAACTTCTCATCCTATCCAGGGATTTTCGGGGGAATGACTGCCCGGAGACCCAACAAACATCATGCCAATGAAATGTAGGGTTCAACCATCAGAGATGTGGAGAGTTAAGCTATGAAAGCTAGGTTTCGCGTTTGTTTTCATCCAACTGGAAAAGCAACGACAACTGGGTTTCGCATTGCTTGAAGTGTGTGATACTGAAGACTAGACATGGGGAGGACGAAAACGTCTGAAAACGTGTTTCTTGCACAGCACTGCGGTGTGAGTCAAACACCAGGTAGCTGTTCTTCACCACCGATGGTCCCTTTCAACCATCCCAGGAATTGGTTGAAAGGGACATTCCACAGAAATTAAAATACGATATGTAAACTCAATAATAACCCATCCCCCAAAAACGACTTTTTTCTTATGGGTGGGATTGATACCATCCCCAGTCATGGAACCATGGCATTTGCTGGGCCTTTTCCATCCTCCACAATCTGAGATGCTAAGGAAAAAAAAACAACACAAAACACTTCAAGTGCCAATATTCCTACAAAATTAGATGTGTTTATATATGGTGAAATTCGGCTCTATCACATATGAGAGTCTTGAATAGTATTGGATGATGTCAAATGGTACTAGAGATGGGTTCATCATGTTTAGTCCATCACCCGCAGTTATTTGTTGAGATCCCTAACAAATCAATTCTTGCCGATCTCCTGCTTTAAACATCTTATCTGGATAATTATGGGTGATTTGAAGGAGGTTGGTTATAGATGATTCAAGGATGATCAATGGATGATTCATGAATACTTCTGGACAAATCATCATCATTCACTAACGTCAAAGAAGGCAATCTGTTTATTTTTTTCCCTCAAATTAACACTCCAATGAACGACATGAGGTCGTGATCATCTCAGTACCTTGTAGACAACGGCATTGACGCAGTTGCTGGTCTTGTCATAGATGTGGTGAATGTAGCTCACCTGCGGTCGGCGGAAAGCAGGGCTGTCCTGATTTTTAAGCCAGTGACGTTTGGGAAAGAAATTACGGTTTCCCTGGGAAGTACCCTCGAATCACCATTTTATTGTTAGACTTATGAGATTCTTTGCCAGCCAGAGACTGGAAATCTTGATTTATTTTGTTTAACCGTTTTTTTTTCAGTTCGATCTTCAGTTTGATTTTTTGTTAGATTTCCAGAAAACCTTATAGATGTTTTTCCGTTTTTCTTCCGTTTCATCTTCCGTTTTTTCTTCCTTTTTTAATAAACGGATAACAAACGGATAGAAAACGGAAGAAAAACGGATGATGAAACTGAAGATTCAAAGGAAACTGATGATGAAACAGAAAAAAAAGGGATGATGAAACTGAAGAGTCAAAGGAAACTGAAGTACAGACTGAAGAGCCAACTGAAAAAAAACGGAAAAAACAACTATTTGATAGCCTCCCAGTCTGTGGCTCTAAGATTCTTATAATATCAGACCATATCTTAGTATTGAAACCCATGGTGACTTGGGGATTCACCATTTTTGAGAAACCCCCAAATTGGTAGATCAAGAGGTAAAATGCCCAATTTCTCCCCTCTTGTGGCTATGATTCACCACTGATGGGCCGGAGCCGGTTTCCCGTCAATATGAACCACTATTGATTGGCTCAGTGGGGTTTTGGTCACCCTAAAATGTCCACATGGATTGACAAAAAAAACAATCTAATTTAAAATACTCCTTCATGACGCCACATTCAAAGAATCAAATGTTCTAGCATTGATCCTGGTTCAAATCTCTCAAAATCTGTCGTTTGTACGCAAAATTTGTTTTCACTAAAACTTTAGTGTCTTCGGCACAAGAAAACAAAACAACGCCCCCCCGCCATTATAGAAATGCGATCAACATCTTGCCACTTAATGACAGCTCCGACTACATAAATAAACGAATATTATATATATGTACATGTACATTAATAGAATCCCTGCCCCCTAATATCAATCAAATATGTGTTGATTATCGTTGGCTATGTTATGTTCAATTATTCCCCTTATATACCTTTCAATATCCGACAAAGTGGTGCCCCGCGCACTTAAGAGTTGGTTTATAACCCGGTTAACTATAGAAATATGATGATATTGTATGTAGCATAGACCCAACCTATCGGAATTGTGTTTATAAACTTAGCTAACTATGGGGCACCACGTTGTAGGGTGACTTATCCACATCCCCACAAGGTGTTGCCATTCCTCCGTTGTTTTAGTTGGTTTATAACCCCCCATTCCATATTACATATCATAAACCCGATTGAAAGGCACGTTATGTTTACCAACTTAGCCAACTAACTGGGTCACCAGGGCCACTAGCCTGTATGATTCATCGAAGGTGCTAAGTGCTAAGAGTCTAAGAGGTTGGATGACTGATATTAATCTCTTTATATCCCTATTAATATCCCATCAAATCCAATCAATTCCTAACATCCCCGTTAAATCCCCATTGAATCCCCTGGCCGTCGTTCAACAAATACCTGGTCTGTGGCAAGTTGTATGGAAACTTCAAGTCGAAAAAATCAACGCCGACAGAAAAGCAGGCAAGTTGCATTTTCCAAGTGGGAACCCAAATCCAGCTTGTCATGGTGCACCCAGGAGTACTTGAAGCTGGTGTACCCGGTGTCCATAGACAAAACGACAAAACCAGGTCTCTGCGGCGATGCCGCTGCTTCTGTAGAGGAGGGAGCTCATGCCAAACTACAGATCGAGACCATCGCTCCCAATCCTCTGCGCAGTCGAGCCCCTCCATTGTGGACCAAGAGAGATATGCCCATTCAAACTTCATTCCACGAGGTGGCGTTCCCTCCAACAAGGCTGAATCCACATTAAATCTCCCTTAAATCACATTAGCTCCCTACTAAATCCCATGAAATCCCCACCAAATCCGTTGTTTTTTGGACGAATCATCCAATGGGTCACCCAGGTGGGCCTTCAGATCCCCCTTACCGTCCAAGTCGGTGGTCTCCTGGGAAGCGCCAACCAAAAATCTGTGGCAAACCGGTAAACCTAGGCCTAAAGCTAAGACTGAGGATACCTGAGGATTCAAGAGTCTTGAAGGTCTTTATGAGGACTTCACCAACAAAGTATGGGTGGTCAATGGACAATTGATGGTTTTCAGGGCCCCAACGCCCACCTGCTGTGGCTGTGATTCACCTATAATAGGTAGAATAGCTTGGAGTAACCCTGGTCTTGTTGAGACTGAGAAAACATAAAAAACGTTTGGGAGGTTTCAATCCAACTCATTTTTTGGTGAGTCGGATTCAGGAAGGTTTCTGGCATGGGCTTTACCACAATAAAAGGAGAATTCCCATGTGTTGTTTTAAGAACCGGGCAAACACACAAACAGGGGTACAGCTACAATGCCAACTGTCCAGGGCCCTGAACTGAGCAAGGGGTCAGCCTCCTTGCTGTGCGGATTAGCCATGTCACTTGAGTCACCAGAAGCCAACGTTATAATTTGAAGTGGGTGATGAAGAAACTCCACTTCCTCGTTTCCCCCCAGTGGATGTTACAATGGTCAGGTGAGAAACATCATGAGATGAGGCTTCAAACAATGAACAAGACACACAATGTTGGAAAAATGAGAAAATGAAGTTGGACTTGAACAGCATGTGGTGCCATGTCATGCCATATTCAACTTGACTCAGATCAGGAGTTTTTCATCCGCTTGACACCCTACAAGTACGGCCGTGTCCAAGTGCGGAAAATCCTCTGCCCAGGCCCAAAAAAAGTATGGATATATGCTGCCAACAATCATTGTTATACTACTTAAAACCAAATGAGCTAACTCTGGGCACCAACATTGCACTTCTCAGAGGGTGGACACCCTACTCAGGGCTATGAAAAATCCGTGTGGCCAACGCCTATTCCTATCACTTCCAGTGAAGCTGTGATTGGTCAAACCCGAACACCTGAAACCCGTGTTCTCCCTATCAAAATGGCCATACCCTGGGGTTGAAGAGACAAACCCATAGTGGTGACAAATCATTTATATAATTTATATATATATATATATGTATATAAACACATATGTATATACATATACTTAGGATACATAGATCAGTGATAGATCGAAGATAGTCGGACAAATCGATAGATCAGATAGTATAGACAAGATTTTAAACCATAAAATAATCTAAAATATCATAAGATATAGTATACTATGGATGGATGGATGGATGGATGGATGGATGGATGAATAGTTTGGCTGCGTGGATGGGTAGATGGGACATGGATAGGATATGGATGTGATTCCAATAGCAAAAAATGCTACAGTAATTGATCACGTTTGGTTAAGATCATACTGAAATTTTGACCATTATCATCCCTTTTATATCCTTCTATTGAGATTAACAATTGCTATTAGCATTCTAAGATGAAGATATAAGTGATCTTACAAACCTGGATATACCGTAATTGAAAATTCATGAAAACAACTAAGATATACTAAGTTGTCATGCCCAATGTTTCATGTCCCGCCACGGCGACCGCCCCCATTGCCTTAGTCTTGAAGTTGCTGCCATTGTCCTCAATGATGCTGAAATCCACCTGGTGGTCGATACCAATGAACGGCTGAACGGGGAGACGATGTTTTGAAATATGGGGGTTTCCTAAAATGGAGGTACCCAAAAATGGATGGTTTATTTCATGGAAAATCCGATCTAGAAATGGATGATAACTGGGGGTACCCCTATTTTAGGAAACCTCCATATGAAGTGAATATTCAGTACCAATATCTTGTCAAAGGCGATCTAATCTAGTGGAGTCCAATCTCTAAGTCTAAGCTCTAACATCTATCCTGCAAACTGCACATATATCAGCAAATAATTATGTATCATATACATATACATTTGTATATAATTAATACATATCAATACATACTACAATGTGTACTCTACGTTTCACAACTGCCCCTACTTGTGGTAGCCTGCCAATTCCATGGCTCTTGAGCTGGTGGTTTCAGGATATGAGGGGCGGTCAGGAATCTGAAAGGTGATGGTTAACCATTACAAAATGCTGGTGAAATGGGATATGAATGGGAATACCCTCTGGTAAACTAACATAACTATGGAAAAGCACCAGTTTTAATGGGAATATCCACTATAAATGGCCATTTTCAACAGCTACGTTTAATTACCAGAGGGTATGCGAGATAGGCAACCAATATCAAGCCACTATATCCACCCTGGGTTTGTGTTGAAAATCGAGTGTACCCCAAAGTGGCCGTTTTCGGGGAACTGAGCGCTTTAATCAGTTAATTTTGGGGTGGCCTTCAGACAAATCCAGATCACCACAGGATAACGGTACTTAAGACTTAAACAGACTTTCTCTCACTTACATAGACCCTGCCAAATAAAGGATTGGGAGATTAGTTTCCACTAAAAAATGATCAACATCTACGAGACATGGACGACTTTCAGGGTCTAAGTTAAGTGACTGGAGGGTAAAAACCAATGATTGCTCATCAAAATCCATGACAGCATCCAGGTTCTTGCTACGGTGACATCAATATGATTGGTCGATGCAAAGACGGCCGCCCATTCTTTGGAAGGGGCAAATCAAACATGACATCCGAAGCATCACCAGCTACCCTCTGCGTAATCAAACATGGCTGGCTGGAACACATCCACTATATTTCTATATATTTATATACCGTATCTCATATTCATATTCATAAAATTGTTTCACCTCACCAACCACTTCTATTGGCTACACAGCCATTCTCTCCCATGCGAGCAGTGTTCGACACCCTGTGTCATGCCCCAAAAAATTGTTGGTTGAGAACGGGATTCCTCATTCATGGATTATGATATTCCGCAGTATATTGGTTAGTATAATCCAACAAGTTGTCAATCAAGCATCATGTAAAAATTGTATCCTTGATGGCTAGAATCCCAATAAACTCCCAACAAAAATCCCATTTGGAGCAGTGCTCATATGTTTGTTCTTGAAAACCCATGGGAAACGCCAGCCAGCACCCAGCGCTGAGGAGAACACCATTCCATAGGCGCCCTGGCGACAGAACGGTTAAGCTTGAATGGGATCCACTTGGACTCGGGTGGATATCATGAAACAATCTTACTGTGGACATAATCGGATATGTATATATATATATATACCTTCCGGTAATCACACGTGGCAATGGAAAATCCTCGATAAATGAAGGTTTTAATGGGAAAATTATCTATAGATGGTGGATTTTCAATTGCCACGTTTGAGTACTGGAGGGTAATGGGGATTTAATGAGGATTCAATGGGACTTGATGGGGACATAATGCGGATTGAAAACCATGAAAACAAAAAACGTCTGGCTATTTCAGGATGCTTCAGCCACGTAAAAGCTCCATGTTTCACGGTAAAAAACGGCTTTTCCGCTCCTTAAAACCAGGCACCAACCGCGCGGGCCTTACCGGCTTTCACCAGTGCCATTGAGCTGTCCAAGAACTTGTCAGGACCTGTTTCCATGGAGGTTTCGTTCGCAGCGTCCAACTACATGGCCGATTTTTGGAGGGTTAGAATGGATGAGAAGATCATGATATAATTTACCCTTTCGTAAACCAACAGTTTGCTATCGAAAATTGCAATTTATAGTGGATTTACCCGTTAAAAATTGTGATTTTCAATAGCTATGTAAACGTTTACCAGAGGGTAATCATGAGGATAATGATTGATCATGTAAACTAATGCAAATAAATATCCCAATGTGTATTGGTTCAAATCCCTCTTGCTGGAAAAGCCAGAACGGTTGTTATCTACACTCCAAGTTTTGGGATAAGGAGAAAGGGAAATCCCATTCGAATACTGATTGGACAAAATCATACTGGAATGATTGGAGAATCATGAACTGATTTGAAAAATCATTATCAATATCCCAATTTTATAATTGGATGATCGATGGCTACATATCATCATCTTTATACTAGGGTGATTCTATGGTGTATAAAACCAAGATTCTTTAAGAGGATTAAACGAACCGTAGCATCTCAGTTTTGGATGATAATGTTGGTGGGTTCAACATAGAAAATAAAATCTGAAACACAAATGAAACGCTTGGTCAATTCGTAGGATTAGTTTCTTTTGCTAGTTGCTATATACTGTATACAATATTATACAATACATGGGGCGAATCCCAAGTTATTCACATATCTTTATTCCACATTTTGATAATTGCATCAGTAAGGAGTATGTTTGGGATATTTTGGGATTGATGAACGGTTTACTGAAAGTCACAACCAGGATATGGTGGTATCATGAATGATGATCATTCCATTAGAAATTGGGGATGGCAAATCATTGGCACACTATATCTGAACAATTTCCAGATTATTCATCTGGGGGTTTCCTAATGGCTGGGGGTACCCAAAAATGGATGGTTTATAATGGAAAATCCTATTAAAATGGATGATTTGGGGGTACCCCTATTTTAGGAAACTTCTTTTGAGATGACGAGCTGGTCGGACATCAACAAATTCGTAGGGTTTTTTATGCATGGCCAATCTGAAACGCCATGCGTAGCTGGCTATAGCTGGCTACTGCTGGTTGTATCTCCATGCGAAAAGTTTGAGGATCCCTTATGATCCTCTTGCACTGGTGGAAGAAAAAACATGAGTTGTCCCCGTACATTGACCAGCACCGATCCGGGTTTGGTTTCGGCCCAGAACAGGGTACAGGGTGATCATTGTCCGTGCTTCAGGGATGTTGGGGAAGGGGAGGGAAATCCAGAGAACTCCCACATCACAATCAACCAGGGCTTTTGAGATGTTTACTCTCTGGTAAACTAACAGTTTGCTATTGAACATGGCCATTGAAATAGTTGATTTTCCTATTAAAAATGCTGATTTTCCATAGTTATGTTAGTTTACCAGAGGGTAAATCTTCTCAACCTGAGTTATGATCTGCAACCTCTGCATGCAGCCAGATCCCAACGAGACCCCGAGCTGCTGAAGAAGCTGTCGATGGGTGCGCTGCATGCACAAAGTTTGCCTCGATTCGAGGGGGGTCACTGTGTGAGGGAGGAGCAATGCTACAAGAAGTATCTTGGTCAAATTTTCAATGGATTGGTTAATGGGAACATTTACAGGACAACCCAATCAATTTCATGGGAAAATCCATGGTTTCCTGTAGATTTTCCCTTAAACCAATCCAATGAAAATTGGGATAGCGAAGCAAGAAGGGACGGTACATATGAGCTATGTGGGTTTGTTTGAAAATAGTGTATACCCCAAAATCACATTGGATTATCATCATCTTCCCCATCAGAATAGCCATTTGGGGGTATACCGATGTATACTGTACACCACATTTTCAGACACACCCATGTTCAAAAAGTCTTATGATGTCTTATGTATCCTGACACACGATAAGGAAATGCCAACATCTTTGGGCCTGAGAGCCGAAAAAAAATTGAACCGCGCTCAAAAAGAGGTACGGCTTCTAGTTGCTGGACAGGCACATAAACGAACCAAGGATGACAAAACAACAAGTTCATCTAAAGAAATTAAATCAGGTAATGGACTACCTCTCTAAAATATAATGTTCTAGTTCTATCTCAAAGGACTGGTTTTTCGCCAACCAAAACACATGTTGCGGCGACTTTCCCGGCCAAATTCCTCCCCCCAAACACAAGATTTTGGATCGGTCGGGGTGACTTCAGCAACTGTGACTATGGCTAAACAAGGTGGCTATGCAGCTATGTTTTGGCTTCTAACTACGACCTCAGTTAACTATGGCTATGTCCCCCATACACATCCATAAACTTCCATAAACCCTATACTATACTTGACCAACTTAGTTCAACCAACTTAGCTATCGTTCGGGCGTCCCACCTTGTAACATTCATGGCCTTTCCACCAGCAGCATCCCCCGCCTGATCCGTCTCTGGAAGGCTGATCAGCCTGGTCCAAACATGGAAGACTTGCCCAAAAGGATAAGAACCTACCTGATTCATCCCAAAATACCCATAGTGTGCTAACATCTCCATCGTATTGCTGCTCCAAAAATGGAAAACACAACGGCTTTGATTCGTTGTTGCTGAACTCCCCGTTTCCAATGAGGTCATGAGAGAATCCCATTGAAGTTTCTAAATTTCCACATCTTTGCTGCAAAATCCTTGATATCCCCCTTCTGGCTGCCAAGTTTCAACCATCCCAAATGGGGGCGTACTATACCCAATGATCAACCACAAGTGGGTTTAGTAGTGGGTGTTTCCCTCCTGCAATCAAGCAATGGAAATGGACAATCCACCATGTCTACATGATTTGTTCTATTGACACCTCCATGTTCAATCATTTATAGATATTTATAATGGGATTTTTCTTGGATTTTCCAGTGCCACGTGACCGGTGGCGACCTTTTTTTGTTCGACTCTCCCATAAATCCACCTTTCTTTTCTGGTTGACTCCCTATTTGTGGTTGCAAATCGCATGTGTGGCTGGGAGAATTGATGATTTCAACACCCCGTGCAAATCATTGGCATCGTCATCATCGTCCCAATCTCTGTGGCTAAACATTGATCAAACGAAGCCAACAGTCATGGGTCACCATGGTTAATAGTTAGTACCCTCTGGTAATTCACCATTTTTTATGGGAAAATCACAATTTTTAATGGGAAAATCAACTATTTAATGGGTTTTATATGGTTATACCCTCTGGTAAACTAACATAGCTATTGAAAATGGACCATTTATAGATGATTTACCTATTAGACATGGTGATTTTCCTTAGTTATGTTGGTTTACCAGAGGATATGGTTCGGGCTCTCCAAATAATAGCTCAGTTGTTGAACTAAGTTGATTAACTTGTTGGTTTTTGTATGATCATTTAAATGGGGACTGTAATGAACTAAATGGGGATACCCCTTGCATCATTCATTTTCACGGGATTTTCCATTGCCATCCAGCTATTGGGGTACCCATATTTATGGAACCCCATGGAACCCCCCATATTCACTGGATTGGTTAATGGGAAAAATTACAGAAACCCCTATATTTCATGGGAAAATCCATGGTTTCCTGTAGATTTTCCCCTAAACCAATCTAATGACATATACTTCTTCATGGGGGTTATAAACCAACTGACTACTGACACCACCATTTCCACGCCTTCACTTCCACGTCAGTGCCTTCGGGCGCAAGGGCACCTGAGACAACGTGGAAGGTACGTATTGAGAACGAAGACCGCGTTGGAATGGTTGCAGTAAAACTGTTACGTGACGAATAAAATGATGAAGCATGGTACACATTGAGTAAGCATGAGGAAACCATGTGAAACATGGTGGTTGTACCTGTTGATTCTAGCAATCAAAAATGGAGATTTTGCCTGCGATCATTGGGATTTCACCTGCAAAAAGTTAGATTGCAGCTGGTGCGGGCATAAGTAAGGACTGCACCAGGCAAAAATGACAGCAATTGCAGTAATGTGGTAAATCCAATGCCATAAAACATCCCCAAAACCACCATTTTGATGAAACATGATGGAAGCATCCCCAGTATAGGTTTATGGCATTGGGTTTACCAAATGAATGACATCACCAATGCAAAACAAAAGGTCGCCTATGTGAGCCTTCAGGCCGACAGCCACCTCCGTAGGGGCCAAGGCTGTGGGGATGGAAACCTATGGGTTTAATGGAAATGTGGCCGAAAGCTGTATGTGTTATTTTACTTTGTATTCTTCTAGAGTCTCAGGTTCAACCGGTCTATCCAATTTCTCGTCAGCAAATTCTGGGAAACAAGGGGAATTAAAAACGTAATGAGTGCACTGACACATAAAAAAAACGTGATTGAACCACATTGAAACCAAGAAACATGTGGGAGGTTCAGAAATATGAAAGCAAACCAAGGAATTTCACCAAGAAAAACATGTTTAAACCAGATTGAAATCGGAAAAAACAAACATGTTTTCATCAAAATAGATTTAACATACGAACAAGTTAGAATTGAGTCAACATGTGATTATATGGTAATCCACATTGAATCAAGATGAACTGGGATTTCACCAATTCAGAGAAGAAATTGAACCAAGAGAATTGGGATTTCACTGTCCAAGAAAAACGGTGATTGATCAGGAACCAATATCCAAGACAAACATGAAACAACGATTAAACCAACTGAATTTCTCCTAAAAAATGGGGATGTGACCAACTAGGATGACCACTGTGACAGCTGCGAGTTGCGTTCGGCTCCCTGTGCATGCAAAAAACCATGCACTTACACACACGCAGCTGTATTACCCCAAGTCCGAATTCATGGATGATCTGGCTGCTTCTGTTTTTGTATTCTCAAACTTGTGAGCTGGGCAACTGGGGGTAATTGCTCCCAAACCAGCATCAAGCATCAAAACCAACTAGGCCATGTAACAACCATGAGAATCTGTAACATGGACATGGGTACCCTTCTCCAACGGCAACCCACCAACAATACGGGCTTAAGAACCTTGATCCCATGCATACAAGGTGTTGCCCCGTGGTCAGTACAGAGTTCAGTACGTTCACTAGGATTCAAGCGAGATATATCAAACTAGTTCATGGAGTTTATAAACTAATGAAGCAACTTAAACATATCCATTTCTGGAAATCCCAAACTATGCCAAACTGATCATCTAAAAGGCAATGGCCAATTCACGATTTTAGATGATTTTCCCGGCTACGGATCTCCACCGTGATCTTCACATTGAACTCATCATTTCGAGCGGATTTTCCTCGAGATTTCCGGCCTCCACACCAGAGTTGCGGGCTTCATCGTTCACGCACCAGATTTCAATCTCAGTGCACGGGGCGATAGGGTGGAGTTATAGCCGGTAACAGTTATGACTGGCTGAAAAAAATTACGTTGCTTCGAGTGATCCCCACCATGAGACTTTCTTTGGCATATAGTGTGATACAGATTTTGACATTCTTTTTCTGGCAAAACTTTATGGCAGGGAAGAGGNTTTGGCATATAGTGTGATACAGATTTTGACATTCTTTTTCTGGCAAAACTTTATGGCAGGGAAGAGGAGGAGAGGACAACTCTGATGAAATCTAGAGACATTCGGTCTCTAGATTTCATCAGAGTTGTCCTCTCCTCCTCTCCCTCTTGGCATTCTATCTGACATTCTTTCTGGCATTCTATCTGACATTCTTTCTGGCATTCTATCTGACATTCTATCTGGCATTCTATCTGGCATTCTATCTGGCATTCTATCTGGCATTCTATCTGGCATTCTATCTGACATTCTTTCTGGCATTCTTTCTGGCATTCTTTCTGGCATTCTATCTGGCATTCTTTCTGGCATTCT
>BGPT01001143.1:181171-197917 GCA_003297045.1 Symbiodinium sp. clade C Y103
GCGCACGCACGCACAGGCCTGGCTCACGCACGGTGCAAGCAAGTTCTATAGATGAAAAAGGTCTTATAGTATATCCAAAAGGCAACTTCCGCCCCGCCTCGTGCNGCTCACGCACGGTGCAAGCAAGTTCTATAGATGAAAAAGGTCTTATAGTATATCCAAAAGGCAACTTCCGCCCCGCCTCGTGCGGGTACTACTGGTAATAGTCTGGAACATGCTGTTTGATTTATGAGAGCTAAGTTACTTTTTTGAACTACTACAACTAGGATGCATCGTGGATATAGAGTGGATGGGGTTACAACCAGCTTACAACAGGACCATACACGACCCAGATATTTGGTCAAAATTGTTACACCTCAAGAGATTTTGATGCAACTTTGGGTGCAAAGTCGTGTCCTTTGAAACATGACATCTGGATTGATTTTGGTCGTTCCAACTTCAGTTTTGGAGACATGTGGATTTGTCTGAAAGTACCCAAAATCCCTGGTGAAAAAAAGCGTATTCCCTCGTTTTCCCCAAGAAATGCCAGGCATTGATGCTATCCCGTGCGGTAATCCCCACGGTATCAACGACAGACTATCCCCGCTTCGTTCTTGCCATTTCCCCAAGTCCAGCCTGAAGCAGACTTGATTGCTCACTTTCTGAAGTCCCGGATCGCGGTCGCATTTTTGGGTCTCAGTAGCTGGCGGAAGATCTGGAAGGGTCAGTTCACCTCGCTATCCGATGCTATCCTGTTTCCCCCTTTTACAAAATAGAAGAGAAAGATCTTGCAAAACAAGTTTACTAGTGTAATAGAATGTAAACAAAGCACCCTGGTACATGGATGTTTTTCATGTTCATCTCCCATAGAGCTCATTTTCTCGAGATTTTATGAGAGTTCTCCAGGTACAAATGGCCTGTGGCAGGATCCGAAGGGTCTGAAATGGTCCCAAGACTCCGCTTCCTCGGATCTGCCATGCTAATGCTTATACTTGGCGATGCTGGAGGGTACCTCCCCTAGTTGTAGTTGGAGTGCCTCAAGACCATTCTTAGCAATGCAAATAACGTCGAAAAAGACCAAACACTCCCCATTGACAAATCCTCCAAGTCATTGCATCAAAAAATTGACAGTTGAGTTGTGCTGGTCCCTGCGGACATGTGGAAAATGTATGAAAATGTGAACCCTCAAAGCCATATTGCCACATACAGAAGCTAGAGTCCGAAGGATCTGTAAGATCCCAGGTAACAACCACTATCACATAGCTGTATCAGCTCCATGGCTTGATGGAAACTTCCAACATTTCATGGGTTTTCCCAGCAAAAAACCTCCATTGATCGGGGATTCAAACCAGGATTTCCCAGGCCAAGGAACCCAGGTGTTGGTGTCAGGGTCGTAGCTGTGAGTGAAGTTCACATCCACCCTGAGGAGCCACGGGGAAGTCGATGGAAAGGGAGGTCACCAGCTAGGGAAATGTCCCGTGTTTTGGAAAGAAATGAGGCTGTGACCAACCACCTTCCCGAGTTGAGCAACAACTTTGCAAACAGCCATTGAGAACTGTCCTTGCTTGAATCTTCTCTCAAGTTGAGAAGGTCGTGGTGATCCTAATCGGAGTCGAATGATCCTTGAAGTCCATAGAAGTCACAGGTATAACTGGAGAGTACCTTGGGCACGTCACCCCAACATATCTGTGTTTAATTTGAATTATCATAATCAATATGTCAAGCCCGGTTTGATCCAATCACCTCCTGCTCTATTAAAATTGGATTGGCAAGCTATCTAGATCCTGGTTCCAGATTGGCACTTGGTTTCTTAACCGTTTAACCCCCAACAAACAACAAGCAGCACTTTATTCATCAGCAAAAAGGACCCGCCAAATGGACCAGTCGTTTTCCGGTATGTTCTCATGTCCCAGGCGTCCATATTCATCAGGACCTTGTGACAACCAACTTTATGTATACCTCATGGCTATTTTTTTCACCAATACAAATCTGGCCGCAATAAAACAATTCACTAACCTGAAAATAATATCATACGGCCAACTAAGGGGATGGTTCCCGCAATCAAATTCCTATCCCAGAATTCCATCACCACGTGACTTCATGATCAAATTCATCAGGATACAAAGTGGTCAGATCCCAATTAATATTCCACTAGTATCCCATTGATGTCTCATTCATTGATATCATCCCAGTGAGGTCACGGTGAGGATCAAATTCATCCAGAAAGAATCCCATGAATATCCCATTTTTAGATGGTTTTTCCCAGCTCAAAACCTCCATGTAGTTCGAGGATTTCATAGGATTTCAGAGGATTTTATAGGATTTCATAGGATGTCATGAATTATCCCATTAATATCCCATGAATTATCCCAGGATTTCATAGGATTTCCCGAGGTTTCCCATGACTCGTCCCCAACGAAAAGCCCACGACGTTTTTGGCGCAACAACGCCGAGCGACTCGCCGCCGTAGTAGCCTCCGATGGTGCTGGTGACCAAGAAGGTGCCATCCTCGCGGTCCTGATCCATAGAACCCATAGCACCACTATTCGTCCAAGTTATGGTGATCTAAAGGGGATGGTTAAAACATGTTAAAACATTGTCTTACCACGTCTTACCTACATTGTATAGTCTTTAACAAAATATGTTATACAGCGCAGTGATATCGAATATCGAAATATCGGAATCATATTATAATATACGTATGAATTGTGGTGATAGATCCACAGGGAGTTGGTGACTGGATCCACAGGGTTGGTGATAGACCTCCCCTGGGAGTCCCAAACGGTGACTTCATGCTTCGCAATGTGCACACCAAGCGCTTTCGCGAACAAAGGCCTGCCGGTAAGGGTGGTGTGCCGGCGGGGGTCAGGCTCAAGGGATCGCGATACGTTGAAGTGAAGTCGTGAACATCTTCACCCCCATTCCCAATTGGATCCAGATACTTCCTGAGAAGGGACTTGATATGACTTGATCCTCTATAAAAATCATACCTCAATTGCTCTCATTCCCAAAAGCGATGGACGACAAGAAACGACATCACCAAAAGCAAGAGCCTGCTTGTAGTTGATTGTCTGGGATTGGTCCCAGTTGTTATGAGTTTTTCCTGGTATCTGAGCCTATAATTCTAGTCCTATATCTCGGTGCATGTTCAACATCAAACCTAGGATTCCAACATTTGGTTACGATTCCTGTTTGGGTCTCTACCAAACAAAGAATGGTTTTTCACGCATGGGATCCACAGATATTTGGCGAAATTATACCAGTTCCCAACCCAATCTGGGGCAGGGAAAACCCCATCCGAACAACGGCCATTTTACCTGGAGTTTGGCCACTGATGTTGCCAGATTTTACCTGGAGATTTCTCCCCGGTAGTGCTCCATTTATGGAAGATTTACAAAGATCTGACGACCCAAATGGAAGTATATCCTATGGATTCGGAAGGAGCATTTAGGGCATAATTGGGGGGAGGGTACTTTCTCAGGAAGTGTTTGCATATGTTTGCATCCATGGAGATACTATACATGGATCTGTGATGAAAGTGGGTTGTATATCTCATGAAATCCCCATGAATATCCCATGCAATCGTCTTTATTCACCATTTTTATGGCAAAATCCAGCTGACCATGGCACAGGACTGGGGGCATCGTTATCGATTGCATCGCCCGCTGCAGCTGAGAGGCAGAGCCAAGGGTTCCCGTTTCAGCGCGCCCAAATGCTTCCTGGCCAACTCTTCGGAGCCGTGGGCAGTGTGGATGAACCTGGATGGTGGGTATAACTTGATATCACCCTACTTAGGTGCCATAAACCGAATGATTTTTGGGGATTCCTGTACGATTTGGGTGATCTACGTGTCCATGTCCATCTTTTTTGGGGCACCAGGGGGTCATCCATCCCGCTTGATCAAGTGGTCAAGAACCTTCGTGAAGAACTTCCGTGGCTTCAGACCATTCGGCCAGGAAAATCGTGAAGTTGAAGACTACGCTCTGGAAATTGGGTTGACTCAGAAATGGTCAGAATCATCGACCTCAACAACTGGATAAAGCGAAGTACTTCGCCATGGCAGTTTGACTGTCTCTGAACATGGGCTACACCGATATACTCCCAAAATGGCAATGTGTAATATAGATGAATCATAGATGAATCATAGATCATAGATAAATCCACAAATAAACCATAGATAAACCATAGATGAGCCAATGGTTTCGAAACGATACATCCAACCGGATTTTTACCGGGATCTCCCCAAAAAGCTGCCCAGGCACCAAAAAGCTTCGTCGGTGAACTTCAACCTGGGCCACACTGTAGGTGGCGGTGGGGTGACCCCGGGAAGATTTTGCGCATGTTGGAAAATTGTTCGAAACTAACATAGAGGGATCAATTGGAAAAGCTAAACCCTATTGAATTTAGATAGTTGGGTTTGCCTGTCTATGCATAGTACAGTGCATCATACATTTGCAGAGTACAGTGCATCATACATTTCCATGTTTTTACTGTTTTTGATTTTTAGAACTTTCAAACATGGGGGCCCAAGACCCAAGTCAGGTCGTAGATACAAGTACTCTGCAAGAAAAACATGGATACAAGGTGATGTCTCATGGTTGGCTAAATTGGTCTACAAGTAGGTTCGCTAGGATTTATGGTAGATGTACATTTATTATATCATCATATATCATATAGTCCATGGGGTTTATGGACAAATTTATGACTGGGGGACACCAAACTAGGGATTCATCAGTAGCCTCTCCCACCAGGGGATCCGACTCATCCAGAGGATCCGAGACCGCGCTTTTCAACTTGGGATCCGAGGGGGACGTGGCATTCTCGTTGAAACGGGCCTCCGGACAGGTGGCAAGACCCACGAAAGCGACCCCAGGGAAGCGATTGGCGGGGAAAGGCGTGGCAATCTTCCCACCCTGTATGTAGCCTGAAGTATGTTTTTTTCATGTTTTTGTCCGTTATCTTTCATTGATCGAGCTTTTTATATTGTCATATATTGTTAGTTGGGATCATCGTTCCAACTTGTATCGTCATTCCAAATGGTGTTGACGCTGTCGAGAATACACATATTGTAGCAATTCATACAAGAAAACAGTAACAGCAAAAAGACGATAAAATAGCAATAGTCACTGGATTGGTTAATGGGTAAAATTACAGGAAACCCCTATATTTCATGGGAAAATCCATGGTTTCCTGTAGATTTTCCCTTAAACCAATCTAATGAAATAGGCAATAGTTGAAGGCACCAACCGGTTGGTGATTCCCTGAGTCTCCAGGCCCTGCTTCCACCGCTGCCCATGATGTGCGATACGAAAAACGAGTGATGACTGCTGGCTACTTGGACCCAGTGGCTGCGGAGACTTTGGGGTGGGCACACAAGGTGCCCCTCGTTAGCCAAAGTTGGTAGGTTACCGTAGGATGACGACTGGATTGTATCTATGGCATGGTGTCATTCTGTACATAATGTACATACATATAGACTTGACGGGGTTGATCAACCAACTTCTAATTGGGGAGGCACCCTTTTGTAGGGTCATCACTTGTCATCTCATGAAGTGGACCATCTAATGACAGCCAGGATTTGTTTCCCCATAGTTGGTTACCCTATGGTAAACCAACATAGCTATGGATCATCACCATTTTTAATGGGAAAATTCACTATAAATGGCCATGTTCAATAGCTATATGTTAGTTTACCAGAGGTTAAGTTGGTTTGTAAGAAGGTCACCTGAGATCCAGTGGCAAATGCATCTATCTACCCGCTGGTAATGACCAACAGTTTGCCATGGAATAGCTGGCGAATTTTGGATGATTTTCCCAGCTAGAAACCTCCATGCAGTTCGGGATTTTCCATGGCTATGTTAAATAATAATGGGATTTATGAAGAAGCTTACAACTGGGGCGGGAACCACCATTGATGTCGAGATGAATAGATACATATTCAAAGCGCATCACAGCCATGGCTTCTTGTGAATCGTCCCTCGACTAGAGGTGAGTCAAGTCGATTGCTAAACATTATTCTCTTGCATGATTGTGTGAGAAAACATCCTATCTTAGCCTGTAAAGTGGTGCCCCCCCCAGTTATGTGTGTTGGTTTAACAACCAGATCTAAATATACATGTGTATATAATATATATATATATACATATATGTATATATATATATAATGTCTAGCATAAAAACAGTTGGATTGGAATCGTCAATGGCCCCAACTTAGCTATTAATGGCCCCTATGGCACCACCTTGCACCAAACCAGTTGGAGACCAAGGTGGAGCCAGGCAGCGGCACTACCGTTTTCTATTGCGTGCCGCAAGCTCAACATGCGGCAGCACGTGGACGCCAACATAACAGTCAGACATGGGGGGTTTCCTAATCCTGAGCCATGGGGTATCCCAATAGCTGGATGATCTGGATGGTTGATTCTCGATTTATAATGGAAAAACCTATTAAAATGCACTATCAACATTTTAGAAGCGCAGGCACATGACAGCAAACCGAGCTGTGGAATCTATGAGGATGTTTCTGGAAAACGTCTGTGCCGATGCTCAAGGGGGTTACGCCATCTTTTTTGGGACTATCATGTCAGTGTTCCTGCAGAGTCCGTATTGCAGAACCCTTTCCATCTGCAAAATTATCTTGAATCTCAAACTTCTGCACTTGGAAAACAGCGCACATTCATCCCATGGAGAACCTGAATGTCGTTCCCATAGCGAACATATTATGACTTGACTGATTGACAGGACAGGTGGTATCGGTCTCCAGCAGTGAGATAACACCACTGTGGCACAACCCAGGCATGTCAGCTACTTGCGAGTCCTGAGGTGCTACTTTGGTATTCTTCGAATGATGTCCGCCTTGAAAGGGATGAGCCATAGAGGCTTGTCTCGAGTTAGGAGATAGCTATGGATAGCAGCGAAATGTGAGCGACTGATTTGAGAACACGTGTTTGCAAACCAATGGGTTTTTGCTGTATCCTTCAAATATTATTATAGGTAGCCAATACAACCCTCTATATATTATTTATCAACGGTGGTAAGTTTGAGGACTCAAACCACAATTTCTTCGGCTATGTTGGCGCCCTCCGGGCCACTGCTTCACTACGGAAGACTCGCAGCCCATGTGGAGCAAGCCATGGCCGCCTGAGGAGTCGACGTGTTTCTTAAACGAGCAATCATCAGATACCATGGCTATGTTCCTGGTGTATTTGGCTATATGATTTGCCTACATGACTGGGGGTTTTCCTGGTAGATGATGACTGGGAACAAGTCCATTGGCTTGGCATAAAGGTGCTCTACCCAAACAATCTAGAGTGCTCACAAAAAGATGGTCATGAATGCACCTACAGTTCTGCAACATTTTGCAACTTGTTTGAGATTGCCGCAACTCTGTACCGGTGCATACAACTAGTTTCTAGACTTTACGATCGATATTTTGAGAAATGAATTTGGTTTCGATCTTGTGGTCTTTCAAATTGGTCGGAAAATATTAGTCAGATGCATCCGGAAGTATCCAGACAATATCAATATGGCAGTTCAAAATCCCGGCACCCTAGCTACCCTAACTTACAGCTGATTAATGGATGTTTGTGCTCCCAACATCTGGAATTAATAGGTTTTGACTAATCTCAATATGGCAATAGGTCAAAACCCTCTTGGAGGATCATCCCACGGTCCTCGCAAGTGGTTGTCATAAGCCTCGTTAGGAAGTATCCGTCGGGTTTTCCCATTGATGGGTCCCAGAATGTGCAGTTTGATATGTGAGGATCGAACATGAGGCTTTTTTTATATCCCAAATCCAGATGAGCCCATACTTGAAGAAATTCCGTGAATCACAAATTAGATCAGACTGTCACTTCCTCTTCTCAATGCTTGGACCAAATTCCCTGTGTGCAATAAACAAGAAAAACACAAAAGCATCGCCCATGTGATCCATACAATATACATGGAATAAAACACGCCCAGCCAGCCGTGAATCTTGTTTAAATCAAATGATTCTATATATCAAACAATGTCGATGTTTTCCCGTGAAACAATTTACCAGGCAACCACCCAATTTTCGTATCATGTTTTTGTGAATCTATTGTTGTGATTGTTGCATTTATCCAATTGTGAAGCATTACAATATGAAAGTAATTTGGGTTTATCTGAAAATTGGGCCATATCCCGAATCATATCCCTACAATATCCCCTCGTAATATTACCTGGAACCTGGGTGGCGCCATCTTATAGAGATACCACTTTTAAAATGACGTCAAATCCCCATGGTTTGGGCTTATAAAATGATAATTCCCAAAGGCCGCTCTTAGAAAAGGACAAATCCGAGAGCTATAAAATCTCAGATCCCTTTTTCTCCATAAAACACATGCTTATATAATGGCAATCAAAAATGGCCATAGGAAAAAAATAATGTGTTGTCATTTTGTAAATCTAGGACTAGAAAATCTTAAGTACCAGGACCACTGAATATCTTCGGCATTTTATAAAAAAGTGTACCCGAGCAACAGGTCACTACAAAAGAACAAGACACATCCAAAACCATTTTCTGGGGGTATGTTTTTCTCAGTTTTTGAAGGTAATACCGCAATCTTCACGCAAAAAGGTGACCCGGGGTTAAGTTTCTTTCCTGTCACAAGGATTAGTCATGTCATAATCCCATCTTTAAAAAGAGGGAAAAAAGGCACCCTTACAAAATGCAAGTCTGCTTTTTTGAGATTTCACAATCTATAAGGAAACCATCAAAAATGGTCCTGATTTCAAAAAGGGGGGGACTGATAGTATGACCCGAAAAATGTCACCGAGGTTGATACACTTCATAAGGGTGATTACCATGGGGAATCCTACCATTCACTGGTTCATCATCATATTGCCCCATTCAAGTGCTATAACTTGGGATTAATCGTATACCCTATACCCATCCCAAATTGTCAGACACACTCATCGAAATGTCCCTCATTGCTGCTGGTTAACATCCCCTTCTCGCTGTTGTCTATCCCATTGTTGCTCATGAATGATCAAATCCCATTATTTGTCATCATATGTCCTGTTGGACATGGGACACATCCATGTTCTTTTCCTGGTGAATATCCCCATTCTTAGTCAATATCCATACTTTCGGACGATCCCACATCAATTATATAGTCATTGGTTAACTCCCTATGTTTGATTTTCAAATCCCTCATTTTGTTCCTAAAAAAACCCAAACTGGTGGTATATTTCACTTTTTAGACACATCTATAGATATAAAATATAATCTTTATCCATTGGTTAAGTTCCTATTTATTGATGTTACATTCTCCTTCCTTCATGTCACTTTTTAAGTTGCATCGCGATTTGCATCCTTACAGTGGATGGAAGAAATCCTGTTGATAGGTGGTTTATCCCATTATGTATAGGGTTTCAACCATAGAAGGTGGTGCAGGAGTTCTTCCATCCACAGTATCATTCATGGTTGGTTTTTATATCTATGTTTGGTCAAATCTCCAGGGTCACATGTGTTTCACCACGAAAAACGCGACACTTTTCACCATTTCTTCACGGTGTGTTCTCCCGTCATGTTCACCATTGTGGTGGTGGGTTCCACTGGAAAATCATCTCACAGATTGTAACTGGTTAATAACCACATTTACAACTAACCCAATATATATATATATGGGATAACCCCACTAAATTGGGGACTTACCAAGGCTCATAAACTATAAATGGATTGTAACTACCTGTATGGTTATAACATTTTATAACTAAAGTTATAACCACTTGACCATGGGATGATCCTCCAAGCAGGGTCTCGATCACAACCGCGGCCTCAGTCTGCGGCTCGTGCCAGCGCGTTCATCACATCCCGGCGGATGGAGTCCAGCGCACGTTCCTCGGTCGAAGCTGGTGCCCTAGTAAAGGGGAAAGGTGAATGGTGAATTCACATGATTTAAGCAAACAACATGTGGACTTTATCGACTTAATCACAACATATTATCATTACATATAGGACCCAGTATGTATTTATAGTTGGTTTAGGTTCGCTAAGTTGGTTTGGTTCAGTAGCTTAAGGATTGGATCTATGGTAGCTATGGAACATAGCCCATTTATACATGAGTTACCTATCAAACATGGTGGTTTGCCACAGCAGACTGTAAAATTACCAGGGGATCAAGAATCTCGCCCAGTGACAGGAGTTTAAGCGACACATCATGGAAAACCAAATGGGCATTGCAATGGGAAACTCATTTATATAAGGGTTGAAGGTGCCATTTTGGTTCAACATTGGAAGGTGAAGTACAGAGTTCGGAATACCCAAAATCATACTGACCCCCACAACACGAAAAGTTCATCGTGAAAATTTGCAAATTTGCTGGACACCACCCCCTTTATATCCGTTGATATTTTTGTGGCCATCTCTACAAATACCAAGGCCAGCGGGTATCTCAGTGTCCCCACAGCAGGGCTCATCTCCCAGTCCTAGGCACGTTGATTTGGTGCCCCCTATGAGTTGGTCTGTAAACCGCACCAGTTGCATATACCTACAGGTATGGCCCTTTCCCGGTCAAACGTCAGTTTTCTCTTTTAACTTAGAACCCCATAAAAATGGAATGATACTGATAACCCGATAACCCCATTTATAGCTGCTCCATAGTATTGAGGCTAAAAACCAACTCAGCCATCTAAATAGAGGGCACGACTTAATGTGGATGGTGATTTGGGTATGAGACCCTGTATTTTGGTGAGCACCAAAGTAGCTTTGATTTGTGGATGTTGATCCCAAAACAAATGGCGTTTGGAGGAATTCGTAGCCAATATCTATTTGTATATGATTAAGCTGTCATGGGTTTTAAGCCTTTAAGCCATCATCATTCAAACACACAGGCAAAAATTGCGGTGTCTGAGACAGTCCAAAAGCCAAAACAGAATCTACCAGCACGCCCACACAGGGGCAACAGAAACTCTATGTTTGATCGTTGATGATCGTTGTGACCTAAGGATGCTCGCCATGTGGATAGATCATCTAAAACAATAGTGATCGACTACCACATGATGTATGATGGGGCGTTTTTACAGCGAGGCCAAAACCAAGTCAACCATTTCTTAGTCTTAATCAGATTCTGAAGTTCCAAAGTCTGGGACACACCTGATGCGATCCTCACAGAACATGTGCAAAGAGAAACAGTACTGATGCAGCTTCAGGTTGAAAGGTAACACCCCCCACTAATAAATGGTTATATAATGAATGTTGACAAGCCCTTTTAACCGTGACGCCGTCGTTGTTGCTGATTAAGATTCGACTTGAGCATCCTTCTCAAACACCCAGTCTACACGGCCCTCAAAGAGTTTTTTTTATCATTCTCAACCAAAAAAGAACAAACCTGTTGTAAGAAGCCCCCGAGCACCCCTTCGTTTTCACATCTGAAACCACGGTTGAAGGTCATAAAGCCAAACAACATACTTACTCCAACAAGTCTACAGCATGCGGTCACAACACAAACTACTTCCAAGGTTTGCAGGAAACCTTGCAAGATCGAACCTTGACCATCAAAACAAGTAGATACCCATTCCGAACAGAGTTGAGGTACCCTCCAATAATGTTTAACCTGCAATATATTAAAAAAAAAAACATCTATATATATATATATATATAGATTATCATATATTATTTTCATTGATGATCCCACAAAAGCCATACTCTGCGTCAGTAGACAATTATATACCAAGGATCATCAAGGATGATACTTCAGATAATTCATCCTCCAGTTATTTTCCATTGACAGTTGCAGACAATTATATATAATTATGGCATATTTTCACGGAAACTCACCAATGTTTTGATAGTATTCCAATATGTTTCTACATAATTTTCAATAGTTTCTAACTCACCTATGTTTTGATACTATTCCAACCTGCTTTGTATGTTTCCATAGTTTCCAATTGTTTGTTTTTTTGTTTACCTTCCGGTGTAAACGTTTACGTAACTATGGAAAATCACCATGTTTAATGGGAACATCCACTATTTCTATGGCCATTTTCCATAGCTTTTTGTATGTTTACCAAAGGGCAACACATGCAACTTGTCCATGTCTGA
This sequence comes from Symbiodinium sp. clade C Y103, assembly GCA_003297045.1. Classification (NCBI taxonomy): domain Eukaryota; class Dinophyceae; order Suessiales; family Symbiodiniaceae; genus Cladocopium; species Cladocopium sp. clade C. The sequence continues at coordinate 193,215 of BGPT01001143.1, forward strand.
CTTCGCCGGACCTCCAGTTGCGACTCCCTGCCGGACCTGCGGAGCGCTCATAGCTGGGAAATCCTGGAACTGGAGGTTTCCATAGTCATGGGGGGGTACCCAAAAATGGATGGCTTATTTCATGGAAAATCCTATCTAGAGATGGATGATAACCGCGGGTACCCTTATTTTAGGAAACCTCCAAATGGAGGATTTTCAATGGGAAAATCATCGAACTGAATGGAGGATTTTCCAGCTTGACATAATTGATTACTGGACTGTACATAAAGGGATCATATTTAGGAATTTAGGGTGCATGTTGGTGAATAAACTTGAATAAACATACCATTTGCACTTTTCGTATGTTTCATGGCAAAAATCAGTGCTTTCTGGGTCTTAGGAGCTCACATGAGACAGGTTGCCTCAAACCCACCACTTCAATGTCGTTTCACATCATCAAAAGATTACATCATCTCCAACTGAAAGTGATGTGACAAAACTCGAAAAGAGCCGGGCCATACCCCTGCAGAAGTGAATGGAGAGAGCCCACTTGTTTAGAGCACTCGGCAAGGCAAACGACACCCATGATGAATATCTCCACATCTACCGGGTAGCTGTCTGGTGTAGCTAGTCACCGAGTTCATGTGAGGCTAGGGGCTATCTAATCTGAGTTGACATGGCTGCGCATGGGTAGATGTACGACCGCCTCAAAAAACATGCAAATACAAACATATCGCCACTTCCACTAACTTTAATTCTTTCTTCCAATGGATTTTCCTTTAAATTCTATACCCTTCGTTCACTGAGAATTCACACCATTTACCATTTTCCATGTTGTGTTTTATGTACCCTCCGGTAATCAAACACATCAAGATTTTCCCAGCTTTAAACCTCCATTCATAGATATTCATAGTGGATTTTCCCATAATTTTCCCATGGTTTTATATGATTTCCCATGAACATCGCCATTTCGAGGATTGCTCCACCTAATGGCCAACGCGATCTCCGCCGGATCAGTACTCTTCAATGCGCCTTTGAAAGGGGAGCTATGTGTAGAAAGGATGCAAATCCCCCTAGTTGCGGCCAGCCATTCATAGGGATATATATATATATATGAAATATGGGAAAATATATGGAAAAACATGGGAACAGATATGGGACAAAAATATGGGAACATATATGGAGAAATATATGGAAAACAATGGGGAAAAATGTGGGAAACTTATATATCTTATATAAAGGATGGAAAAAAAATGGATACATTGGAGGAACATATAGGAAAATAAAGAGGAACACGATGATCAACATTGAAACAATCTGGATAGGTGGAGCTATAACCCAACAATGGTGGATTATCAATTGATGATGAATGGATGATTCATGGATACTGGTTCTGGAGACAGTATAATAATTCACCAAGCATCACCAAGCTAAAAGTTCGGCCGTTTGGGAGCGTTAATTACCCCTTAAAAAGCATCATTCCAATGACGTCCCAGAGACAAAAGTGTTAGCTCTTTGATGATCTGGTGCTCGATGATAAATTCTACCTCCATTTCTGCAATGTTCTTCAGATACACGTTTGATTGAATCTAAAGAAACAAATATCACCGCCTCCTTTGGGGGTCTAAAGGATGGTTCTGAGAGAAAAATATGTCTACCTCCTATGGCGTTTGCAGTTACATGTTTGATCCCGTGACTCAATGCAGTTGCTCATACGGACTCATACGTGTTCCATATCAACATAAACCATGATTGCGTGACCTTGGTTCATGTTCAATCCGCAAAACTAACAGGAGCAGCAGGATCCAAATCATGATGATGTCCATCCATGTAGCTCACCAGCAAAACAAACATAGCATATCTTTGCATGGTTTCAGGTATCTATCCAATTTAAGACAGTCACCACAAAAACATTGCAAATTGATGTTACAGGATTTTCGTATGATTAATATTGATTAATTATCCATTGAAAACGCAGTATTATCCACCATAATTGTCCACTGATTTTCCAGAATTGTCATGGATTTTCCCACTCCCATGGATCTGGTCATAAATAGTCTTCCTAATGGATGTTCATCTCAAAATGCAGGTTTTAGATCAAACCCACTTCCGCATCACCTGCCATGCCTGCAACAAACTCCATGCACCCAGCCTCGCAGCTTGGCCCTCGCGTCATCTTTCTTCTCTTCCATCGCCAGGCGCTTCTTTGCACCTGACCAGCGATATTGATGTCATCCGCTTCCCTAAATGGAATCACAAAGGGAATGATATGTATGTGCAATTGGATGAATATACATATATCACGTGTATATTATATTCACATCACATCATATGAATGTATAAATATATACAGCTACAATGATCTGGCTAAAACTGACTATATTTGACTATATCTGGCCATATGTGGACATATCTGGGCATATATTTGGCTATATCTGGCCATATTTGTGACTATAATATATATATATATATATATATCTGGATATATTTGGCTATTACTGAGATGGGGTCGTGAAGAATACAATACATTCAGCTGCTGTGTCTGCGTAAATCGTGGGCCACTTGGCGTAGAACCAGTGAAATGTACTGGATCAGGACTTTTGGGGTCCACTTTCTCCGGTGAGTTGTTGTTTCTTAAGGGGCATGGGTGCAAGCAATTGACATGCCCAAGATGGTTGAAGACAAGGCAATCCCCTTGGTCGAAGTAAATTACATTCTGCAGTCCTGCCTGACATTCGTTTTGTTACAAAATACCCTCTGGTAAATCAAACATGGCTGGGAAATTCACCGTTCATGCGCATTGAAATGGGACAGTTGTCTGCAAACAAACTATTGATTTCCAGCCACATTACTGGTGGAAGCCTTACCTTTCAGTTGCGGAAACTCTGGTGCCCACTCTTCAGCTTCCTGCATGCGCAGATTTGAGGAGCTTATCTTCTTCAGCAAAAATGGGGAGTGCATAGGGGTAAAACAACTCATAAAAACTGGGATCTGAACAAACAAACATGTTATAAAAAAAAAAAAAAAACACATCTATCTCTGGCTAGGTACGAAAAACGCCCATTTCATATCCATTTCTCGCTTTTCAGAAGTGTAAGCTAGCGAGCTACCCAAACATCTAACCTCATCAGAAACCACCTTCATCGCCTCCTCAACGGATCGCAACGAAAACGGGTCCGTTGAGGTGAAAATTGTCACTGGCGAACCAGGGGTGAACTGGCTAGCCAGTGAACATGGCAAATTTTCCTACTTCATGTCACATGTAAAGCAGAAATAAGGGTCAATAGGGTCAATATAGGCATATCTTTGAGTGGTTTCTCTTACTCTATGAAGCATTCATGGTGTGGTCCTTGTGAGATTTTTGGATGGTTTCACAGTTTCACATCACAGTTTGATATCTATACCCACTTGGACAGCTGGATAGTTGGGTGCTTGTGGTGCTTGTCAAAGGAAGTTGGGAAGCAATCTTCCGAGTTACGAAAGACTGGAATTGTGGTGAGCTAGAGTAGTGGTGAGCTAGAGTAGTGGTGAGCTAGAGTAGTGNTCAAAGGAAGTTGGGAAGCAATCTTCCGAGTTACGAAAGACTGGAATTGTGGTGAGCTAGAGTAGTGGTGAGCTAGAGTAGTGGTGAGCTAGAGTAGTGGTGAGCTAGAGTAGTGGTGAGCTAGAGTAGTGGTGACCTAGAGTAGTGNGTGGTGAGCTAGAGTAGTGGTGAGCTAGAGTAGTGGTGAGCTAGAGTAGTGGTGACCTAGAGTAGTGGTGAGCTAGAGTAGTGGTGAGCTAGAGTAGTGATGAGCTAGAGTAGTGGTGAGCTAGAGTAGTGGTGAGCTCGAGTAGTGGTGAGCTCGAGTAGTGGTGAGCTAGAGTAGTGGTGAGCTAGAGTAGTGGTGAGCTAGAGTAGTGGTGAGCTAGAGTAGTGGTGAGCTAGAGTAGTGGTGAGCTAGAGTAGTGGTGAGCTAGAGTAGTGGTGAGCTAGAGTAGTGGTGACCTAGAGTAGTGGTGAGCCAGAGTAGTGGTGAGCTAGAGTAGTGGTGAGCTAGAGTAGTGGTAACTTAGAGTAGTGGTGAGCTAGAATAGTGGTGAGCTAGAGTAGTGGTGAGCTAGAGTAGTGGTGAGCTAGAGTAGTGGTAACTTAGAGTAGTGGTGAGCTAGAGTAGTGGTGAGCTAGAGTAGTGGTGAGCTAGAGTAGTGGTGACCTAGAGTAGTGGTGAGCTAGAGTAGTGGTGACTTAGAGTAGTGGTGCGCTAGAGTAGTGGTAACCTAGAGTATGAAGGGTAGCTCGTGTGCGCGGCGGGTGGGGGTGCGATCGTTTTGAATTGTGATTGGTTTCTCCTTGCGGTCTGACAGTGTGCGGTTCTTCTTGTGTGCGTAGTTAAAGTGTGTTTCGGAATCTGTGGTTGCTAATAGCATTGTAGTGGCTGCGTGCATGTTGCATGGGACATCATGGGACATGTTTCTGGGAGGATGCCGGGGCACGAAACATTGTGTTTTTTTCGGGTAAAGTGGCTTCCGGCGGCGATGAAGGCTACCTCGGGTGCGCGGCGGGTGCGGCTGCGGTCGTTTTGACGTGTGATTGGTTCCTCCTTGCGGTCTGACAGTGTGCGGTTCTTCTTGTGTGCGTAGTCAGAGTGTGTTTAGGAATCTGTGGTTGCTAATCGCATTGTAGTGGCTGCGTGCATGTTGCATGGGACATCATGGGACATGTTTCTGGGAGGATGCCGGGG
>BGPT01001144.1:0-47457 GCA_003297045.1 Symbiodinium sp. clade C Y103
ATGGTGAAAAGAGCACCCAGTAATGAATGGTGAAAAGAGCACCCAGTACTGAATGGTGAAAAACACCCAGTACTGAATGGTGAAAAGAACCCAGTAATGAATGGTGAAAAGAGCCCAGTAATGAATGGTGAAAAGAGCCCAGTAATGAATGGTGAAAAGAGCCCAGTAGTGAATGGTTAGCAAACACCCGCGANAGAGCCCAGTAATGAATGGTGAAAAGAGCCCAGTAGTGAATGGTTAGCAAACACCCGCGAAAAAGAACACTGCCTTTCGTTTTCATTCTTCTCAGGTTGCATACAAATTGTCCCCTGCCCTGCAAAGACAACTGCATGACAAGCCACTGGATTCGTGCATGCAACTTCTTTAGAGAATGCACAGAATGCAATGCCCTGTCAGTCGCTGAAAACATTGTGGGAATGTCCTCAGGCCTTCATTGCTTCATCTTCGCTTGGCGCCCCGGAACAGCTTAAATGTGTTATGGAATAGCAGTGGTTGTGGCAGTTGTCGCAAGCCTAGGATTTGGGGCCAACCAACGAGCAGTACCAGCGCAGTGGACTGAGCATAGATTTTGGGTGCTTCTCAGATATTTGTCAAATCTCAGAGATGAATCTGTCCGCAAGACAACGACACCCGAGCAGCTGCCAGAAATCTATGCGCCAAGGAATCAAGCTGTCTTTCCTTCTGTCTGGACCCCAAGGGGGTTCTCTCAGAGTTCTCTCAGGCTGGTCACGGCTGGTCCTAATCTGCTTTGGCTCTGCTTTGGCTGTAGGTTGCAAGCTCCTTGAGTGGTGTGGCTCCACAGGCTGATTGGTCGATGGGTCGATATGCTCCAGCTGTCCAATTCCGGAAATGTTGAGACAGGACATGGAATTTTGGCACAGGAGTCAATGAGAGGCAGTCACTACAAGATGTACCTGCATAGACACACACACAGAGATGTATATAGCATTATGTATCTGTGTATTTATGTACGTATGTCTGCACGTCACTCTGTCTGTCTGTAAGGACGTATGTATGTAGGTCAGTAGGTACTGACTGAGTCCGCTCAAGTAGTCATCTAACTGGCTCCCGTTGGTCGGCTGTGAAGGCGCACCAACCAACTGTTCCTCGCATTCTTCCACAGATTCGTTTCATTCGACTGACTAGCTGAAGTGCAAACAGAAAAGGGCCAAAAACAGTTCCAATGGAAGTTGAAAGCCAGCTGAGAGTGTCCGTCAACTACGTCCCGAACAGTCAGTTTGACCACTGCTTGAGGGTCATATGTAGAAATACAATGATAATATATATTCTGGTCGCTTCGCGACGACAACCGCCCGCACCGGAGTGTTAGCTTGGGAGTTCCAAAGTTGGAGTATGTTGGTCCAATGTTGGCTCTATGTTGNCCCCCCCCCCAAGCTAAAGCTTAATAGCTATTGCAATTGCTTACGGATAACGCGTGCCAACAAAAAACGCCTCGGCACCTTCGGTGCGGGCGGATTTTTTATGTCTATGTGCTTGTATGTAAGCATGTATGTATGTAATGTAGTGTAGTGTAGTGCAGTTCAGTGTAGTGTAGTCCAGTGCAGTTTAGTGTAATGTATGTATATATATATATATTACATCTACATTGAAAAATAAAAATATACATCTGTGTATACATATTTATCTGTCTAGCTGTGTATGTGTATATATATATACATATATATATATAAATAGATGTACAATCTGCAAACGTAGATACACATGTTTTTTTCATATGTATGTATACATTTCATCAAGCACATCAAAGTAGACTTGGGTTCAACGATGACGTCTCATTGTACAAAACATAGTTATGTAATTTACCTGTCCTCCAAACATCTGCATGTAGATCGCGGCAATTACTGAACCCAGGTAGGGATTCGCCACGTTGGAAGCCTTTTGCACTTGCCAGGATGGATCAGAAGCTGCTGCAGCATTCCCGGCGGGAGAGGACTGGAAAACGTGATGAGGGATGAACTACATATGTGACTTCTGTCGAACTATGCCACCATGTTTGCCCCACGTCTTGTTGTGTTGGCAGGATAAATCGCCCCTGCTGAAGAAGATTGAATCTGCACATGCTCCTTGGCTGCTGATGAATGCAAAGAGCAGACCGCTTTGGGTGGGTGCGGATGCTCGTCAAAAAAAATGTGGGATTTTCGGGGTGTGCGAAATCAAACGCGGGCGCAACTATTGCAACGGAAAGGGGCCTCTTTCTGTAAGGCCATGATGCAGGAACTTAGAGTTCGCTCCTCAGCTCAGTGTCACGTGTCATGCCTCCTTCCGACACTTTTTGATATATATATATATATATGATATAAATGAAAAAACCGGAACACACAATTTTGGCAGGAAAAGACCCGCGGATCGGTTTTGCACCATCGCGTTCAATCATGATGGCGCAACAGGTGTTTGTTGCCAAACAGCACCACATGAAACGACATCCAATGACTTCAATCAGGGAAGGTTTAAGACCGCGACGTCCAAAGGCAGCTTCCTGTGAACCGATGAGAGCATTGGCCGAGAATGCTGTGGATCTCTTGGATTTACTGTACTGAACAAGTGAGACACAGTATTGCTTCTTCTGATTGCAGATGCGTGCAGGTGCTGTATGAAAGAAAACGCACACACTTTTGCGGCAAATTGTTGGTGAACCTCGTAGGCAATAGTTGCCCAAGAGGAGCTGGTGGAGGTGCGGCGTTGCCTGACATAGGATGGATGGGAGGGCCTATTCATCGATGCCCGAAGACAATTGAATACAACACACGCATCTGATTTCTTCGCAAGATTTGGGCAGAATGGTGTTTGGACAGTTCGGAGTCTTTGGTGGTCCAAAGTCAGTCCTGGTTTGGCTCGGAGGCGGCTAACCAGGCGAACACGGCCGCCCGAGCGGCTTGGCAGGTGGGTCCAATTCATTGGTGATGAAATGCACCATGACAAATCTGGAGTGACTGCATCACAGGTGAAGACCGCCGCCGAGAATTGCCCTTCGCGCTGCCGGCCAACTTGTAGCTGTGAGTCACAGTGAAGATGAGCGCCAGATGCCAATGAAGCAATTTGACGTGCCAGGCAAGCTGAGATTCAGTGGCAACAGATGCAGGCTGGGTGCTTCCAGGTTTGGGATGCTCATCCCGTGCTTTGGTCAGTTGCAGCAGTCTTTTCTTAGACCCTTATACGTATATATATATATATAGGTGTATATATATATATATACAATATATATACATATATATATATATATATTGATATGAATTGATTATAGATGGTTTTTGGATGGTTTGTAATTCCACCTTGAACTGATTACATTGTTTTCCTACGTCAGAACTGACTTTCATTGTTAGGATATTTCCAACCTCGCAAGTTTCAGTCGGTGTGAATGGACGCATCAGACAGTTGTTCTGCAAACAGACTTAAGACCGACATCATTCTGGATAGGCCGCTTGCACTGTACGGCAAAACATAATTTTGTGACAGATTTGTTAGTGTGCATCTACGAATTTCTCCATGCACAAAGGCTTCTGTACACGATACACGACTTTAGGGAAACATATATTCTATCAATGGCTCCGAAGAGTTGTTATTCTTCCCGTGGATTTGCCTATCTCTGGCTTAAAAGACGTTTCAAACTTGAATACATCATCCTGGACTCAGCCACCATATACATGCGGCATGCGTGTTGAATTCAATGTGGCAGTGGCATGCGTTGTTGGAATATGTTGGAATCTTTTTGCGAGGCTGCAATGCAGCCGGACACCTGGAATTTGATGGGTGGTGAGTCGGACAACTCGCGCTGGTTGATTTGCAGCCACCACTGAGGCAGCAGCAGCAGCAACAACAACAGCAGCAGCAATGGGCCCAGTGGCAACAGCAGCAGCTGCATCAACAACAGCTTCAACAACAACAGATGCAGCAGCAGATGCAGATGCAGCAGCAGATGCAGTGGCAAGCAGAACAGCAGCAACTGCAGCACCAGCAGCTGCAGGCGCAGTGGAATCAACAGCAATGGGCACAGCACCTTCAGCAAAGCCAGCAGTCCATGCAGCAGCCTGTGATACAACAGCCCGTGATGCAGCCAATGCAAAGCATGCAACCGAACCAGAGCGGAGCTCCGCAGCAGGCGTGGTGTTTGGCAGAACCCAATGGGAACAGTTGATTTGAATTCGATTTGTTTTCTGAACCTGCCAGACTGGCCAGACCTTGGACGAGAAAATCGTTCGGCTGCTGAAGGAGGCAGTGCATGGTATTGCCTTCTTTGCCATTGGCAAAGTTGTTGTATGTTGGTTTGTTCAAAGCTTCTTTGCCAGGCCCAAAAAGCTGAAACGGCGACCTCGCCGAAGAAATCAGAGGTTGGGCTCACCTCAATTGTCGAACGATGTCAACATATTCCTCTGTAAGTCCGAGGTTTTAGACAAGGTTGAACATGCTCGAACGCTGGAAGCAGCGGGTCAAAAGACACGGTTTTGTGTGCGTTTTCGGGACAGTTTGACATCAACCCAGGGTCAAAATCACTCAGCAGATATGCCGTGGAGTTCAGCTAGGCGACCAGCCAGCCAGCTGGGGACGAGAGGCTGTGGCTTGGAGAGGGCTACATGTGGTGCAAATCGCTCCAAAACCTTGGTGCAGACGACAGGATTTCGAGAGCAAAGGCCGCCGCGGCAGCTGCTGCAGAAATTGAGAAGCGCATGAAGGACAGCTCGTTCTGTCGCTGCTGGCCTTCACCAGAATGTGACAGTAATGTAATGACCAATGAATGACCAATGCCCCAAGCAGCAGGAGCAAGAAAAGCCAAAGGAAGAGGCGCTGGTTTGTTGCGTTGCAGGCACTTTCTCACAGTCTGCGGAGCCACAGGAATCGAAAGGACCAAAGCTGAGTGAGCAAAAAGAAGAGAAGAAGACGATAGGAGAAAAAGATGCGAAGGAACAGAAGCAAGAGAAAGAACAGACTGAACAGAAGGAAGCGACACAACAGAAAGAGCAGAAGGAACACAAGGAACAGAAACAAGACAAGCCAGAGAAACCAGAGAAGGTGAAAGACCCAAAGGGCCCAAAGGAATCGAAGGAGAGCACTGTTGAGCAGAAATCGACAGCGACAGCGAGCAACTTGGAGGCAGGTAGCCACCAGAAGGTGGGAGAGGAGAAAACAAGAAACATGACAAACATGAGACCTCATCATATGTCCCAGGATGTTCCATGATAGTGTCTAGAGCAAGTCGAGACATGCCAAGCACTTGATTTATTTTTATGCCAAGGTAAAACATCTTCAACAGCCACACAAGTCACACAACTTACTGTCTCCCCAGAGAGGCGCTGGTATGGTGTTGCTGCTGGTAATATATGCTGGATGCTTCTCGAGATGTCTAGCAAATGTTGCTAGGGGCTCGCTTGCATTCTGGAAGACAGTCTTTAGATGCTGTTGGCCTTCCGCTGTACCATCCGAGCGTGCCAGGAAAGAAGCCCAGACTTCTGCTGGTCTGGCTCTCACAGTCCAAGCTATCAAATTGGCAGAGCTGTTGCAGCCATTGGCATCCAACATGTTTCACACATGTGGCTATGTCGAAAAATTGGGGATAACTGGGATAACCCAACTTCGGGTGACATTCCTGGTGAAAATATGAGAATAGCATAGAATAGCTGGATTTTGGGTATCCACATGCCAGCTGAGGATCTGCTGAGCCACCTTGGCGTGCCCATCGGAGGACAGTAGGCAAGAAACCCGGCAGCAGAAGTCGGACGCGGCCACTGCGCAGGACACCGAGATGTCGCCGTCGCGAAAAAACGGGTCGTACTGAGTCGATAAACGGCTGGGGTCACAGAGTCTACTGACAGGACCAGAAGGTCTCGCTCCCGCAGCAGGAGGCGTTCCACAAAAGCAGCAGAAGGGTGTCATGAAAAGTGGAAACATGTGGAAACGCTTGGTTGAAGATGCTTGAAGATTGAAGCGAATCTTTTGTTGGAAGGCAAAAAAGAAGAACAAGAAAGGTGCGATCACCCTCAAGGCTTGCCACGTCCTCTGCTTTTTGATGTGTCACCGCCAGTGCTATGTTTGAGGGTAGTCTTTGGAAGAAATGGAGTTGGACAAAGGCAATCAACTCAATGAAGTTCCCAACATAATGTGGTAAACCATAAACCCCAAGAATTAATCATGCCCCATTTACACCATCTTTCCATTTGGAGGATACGTGCCAAAAGTCCGACTCCTCCTCCTGCTCTGAAGAAGAAACCTCCAGGTCGTTGCTGCTAGGGCGCTAGGGGAAGAGGGATCGCAACCCCACAACTGGGGCGACTTTACTTCTGAAGGTCTCGGTCATCACATCTTTGGCATGTTGGAGATGAAATCTTTGTTGGCATTGTGTGTGTTTATTGCTGTGACTGTCCTTTCCAAGGAGCAAGTGCAAAGACGAAATCTTCGCCCAAAGTGCCAGTTACAAACGTGGAGAAGGCCGAGACCATCGTCGTTGAAGACAAAGCGGCTGATGAAGCCAAGGAGCAGGCCATGAGCAGCCTGTCTTGTCCTGTCTTGTAGCGAATATGAAGCAAGTTGAAGCACCAAAAGCATCCTTTGAATCCTTTTTCTCATGCCTTGTTACTCTTGTTTCCTCATGTTTCCTCTATTGATTTGCTTTCAAAGCTTCGTCGGAGACTTTTGCCGAACATGCTATGCAACGAATTTCTGCAGGAACTGAAAGAGAGGAGGCCTACCGTTTTAGAAACTCTGGCATCTCGTGACACTGCTCAGACTGACAGAGAACAGTTCTCTGGGCATCAAGCCTTATGGTTGATCATTGATCATCATTTTCTCCATTGATATGGTTATTTGATGTTATTTGGGGGTATTCCCCATTTTCAGACAAACCCAAATCTACTCAGAAATGTTGCTTTGGAGTTGCTCAGACCTGTCTGCAATATCTGAACGTCTGCAAAGCGGTGTCAGGGAGCGAGCCGCTGAAATCGCCAGCCTCAAGTCTGCAGTGTCCCAACTATTTGGAGGGTCCGCCCTGACTTGCCTTGATGCCACTGTGTTTCTCCGCAAGAGTTTTCCTGTTTGTGAAACTTGGGGTATTGGTAAAGGATGGCTGAACACATTCTCATTGAAGATCTCACCCATGTCTTTGCCAGGATGATGTAGAGTTGTGAGTGGATACGAAACCGGGTACTTTCCAGTGATTTGCAGACAAAGGCTGCAGCTGCTGAGATGTCACAAGTCCTCCATGAGCACGTGAGAAACCCCTGGTCTTTTGCACAGTTCTGTGCCCTTTGTGCCATCTGCGGAGCTTTCTGGGATTGCAAAGGGATGGTGCAAAGTAGGTGCAAACACAACCAAGTACAAATGACGAGACGTTCCATGGAAACCTCAGCCCACATATCATTGTGAGTGACCGCAGAAGAGGCTTTTTTGATGACACCTCCTTTTCTGGGTAGCTCAGACGTGCCAAGATACGTTTCTAAAACTATTCAGCCGACAGACAGCACAAAGTAAAAGCCATAATTGCGCACAATTTTGCCTGATGACATGGCAGCGATCTCGAGGTTCGGGTGCCATGGCAGAGATGATGAGTGTGTTTAGGGACTCTGTGGAGACTCTGTGGTCAGTTGTCATGTGAGATAACGCTGCTCTTCGACTCTTGGACAGTGCAGGGTCTCAGCAAGGTGTTGTCACGGACGCCTTGGCATCAGGAGTGCCTAAGCACCTGCAAGCGTACCTTTTTTCCAGTTTAGGATTTCTCTTGAGGGTGCAGCTTTGCCACGTTGATCAAACCACACAATCGCATACCACAGCAGAACCTTGTGCGTGCTGACCAGGGCAAAACCACAAAGGATTAACGAAAGCAGACCACGTTTGGGGTCAGACTAGATTGACTTGGGGTCAGACTAGATTAGATGTAGACGACAATACCAGGAAGCGGTTCTTGTCATTGGCCTGCGTCACAGGTGCCAGCGAGCGTTGCGCGTCAGTGAACTCAGTGCATCTCAGTGCAATTCTGTGGTCGCACTACGCATCTGACCTGAACCCATTGGGGGAGGTGATATCCCAAGGCACACCGACTGCTGTGCCTCCTCGTGCCGTTTCTGATCTGTGAGATCTTGTTGGAAACTCATCTGCGAACAGTTCTGCAGTCCACCAGAGTAGATGTAGAAAGGATTAGAAAGGCAGGTATTGACACCAGCTGAAACAGTCCTTGTATATGATTATAAATGTGGAGATTATGGATTTGTTTCAAATTTGTTTCGAAAGAGTTTGGGTTTTAACCTCTTGCTTTGAGGCTTGATGGTCCAAGAGCTTTTGCCCGGAAGCATGTCTTTCCTGTGACCTTGAGAGAGCTCCGGCAGAGGACGTACCAGCTGGAGTACCAGCTGTGGAGAAGGGTGGATGTGGATTTATAGCGAGCCTCATCCTGCAGGATTCAAGGGGAACTGTCGCAGCAGGAGTACAAGTCCACTTTAGCAAGTGATGGACCTAGCTGTAGCTGGTGCACATTGGTGCCCACTGTCGCACAAGTTCAAACACTCTGGCGAGGTTTGCAAGATGCGTACGAGCGCGAGATCATAAAGCCAATGGCTTGGAATGGAAAAGCAGGTGTTGATGTTTTGAAGGACTCTTTCTATATACATTGCATTGCGCAAAGCAAGGTGGGGTAGAAGAAGGAAGTGGGAGAAGGCCCCTTGGAGCTGGAGATTGTCCGCTGGGAGTGACTCTTCATCCACATGCTGCAGGCGTTGGGCTACCTGCAAGAGATGAAAGACTACGACTTTCAACCTGGGGTGCCATCTACAAGTTTCTCAGAGTCGTAGAGATATTGACTTAGGCCTACGAGCTTTCTGAAGCTTCATGCAAGTGTTCATACACACACACATACAACATATATGTAGGTCTGCAAAATGTTTGTACGAGGTACCCGCCTTCTCTGCTGCTATCCGGGCATGTTGTGAGAAAGTAAAGAAATGGCAGCGCTGGCACGTTTATCTCGACCAGAGACCGGAAGAAACTATTGGGGCCGGAAAAGGTATATATTGAGACATTGATATAGACATGTCCCAAGAGAGTATTGAAGTGATGTGCAAAAGGGCAGGTGAACATGTTGCTGGGAACAGTGCCCTGGTATGCCTGCAGTGTGGTTTGCGGTTTTGGTGTTTTTTTTTTCTTCGCCTTGTTCTGACGCATGTTGCGGAGGCAGACAGGCTTGGAGCTCCTAGCAGAGATCAAGGACACATAGAAAACAATTTGCTTTTTAGATGTGTCTGGTACCTCTTGGTATCTCCTGGTCGCCAGGAGCGTGAAATGGTTCCAGATGAGGAAGCCTTCAAATGGGCGATGTCTGGATGTGCCAAGGTGCCACGCTTTCCACAGTCGATTCGATAGGCGGAGTCTCCAGTCGAATTTTGGTCAGGATCGAGCCTGGAAGTTTTCGGTTGATGTCTTGCGGGAGATGCTCAGAGGGGTCCTCAGTGAAAAGCACCGAATTCATTGGGATAGCATCCATATAACATAATGTATTACAAACAAGCAATTCGAAGTATGTATATATGATGTATACACATACATATATGTATGCAAAACTCTGCAAGACATTACAACATGACATATATATATATATGTTAATACATCAATGATGTCTTGTTACTTGTGCTAAATTTACCAAAAGAAAGGTAGAAGCGAAGCAAGCACAGCTTTGCCAGACCCAGGTACTGGTGTTCGAGGGCGGAAAAAGACCTTCATGGAAGCCCTCAATGCCTGCAGGCAGTGCATTGTATTTGGACAAGCTAAGCTAGACAAGCTAGACAAAACACAAGCCACTGCCATAGCTGCATAGCTGTTTCTGGAGCATGACTTGGAAGTATGGAGTTTACTGTATTTGAATGACAGAAACACTTCCAGGTACGGAGGTCTTTGGCAAGACGCGATCGACATCATTGAGGCTCGTCCAAGGCAGTGAAGCAGGTTGCATTGAGCTCCAGACCATTCCAGACCTCTTTTCAGGTCATGGAATACACGGATTTAGACCCAGCAACTGAAGGCTTCAACAAGGCAGGAACCTGACATCTGCTGTAGTTTTATCCTCACATTTGGTCCCGATTTGGGCTATGTCCAACAAAGATCTCAACCATTTGGACAACGGTCATTCTAGTCTCGGAAGGCCATGGATGCCTGCCTCGTTGCCAATGAGGAGAAACCACAATAGCGCTGTACCTGCGGCCATATTTTGCTGTTCAACTTGAAGCAGCTCCAGCTAGTTTTACTAGGTTAGCATAGTTTCTAAAGCAGGCCTTTCAAAACAGTTTCCCCGTGGCAGGATGACTGGTTTGATGTCATGGAAGACAAAGCTGCATCTCGCGGCTACGAAATCGAGATCTGATACGAGACATGCTGTGGCAAAACTGAGGGCCTTGCCTCTGGCCTTTCGAATTACTTGGAAGGCTTTGGCAGCGCCTGTTTCATATGTGCCAAGATTCAGCAAGGCTCCTGGGAACTCCACTTGTGATGAAGACTTGATGCTATGGAGCAAAAGAGTGGCTGAGAAGTCGAATAGCTCGGGCCAGCTGCCATGACGTCATGTCAGAGGTGGTTGGAAAGCGGTCAAGGGGGGGGATCATGTGAGTCAAATTAGAGTGTGGAAATGAGCTGCACAGCAGAGGTGTCGGCAGTTGAACACGTTCCGATTTGAACCTGCAAGCTTTTACATGTAGAGTCCTCCCCTGTACATCAGGGCATACCCAGCCACCGATCAGCAAAGTAATGAAAATGACTATCACATCTAGACCCTACACCTCCCTGCACCAGTACCCACCACAATGAAGCATGACATGTAATCACATCCACCCCTATGACATACCAGTACTCTAGCCGAAACAACAGAGTCATCGCACCAATGCCTTGACGGCGATTCTTGATTTGACCGCGATACACGGTGCCACGTGCCATTTGGAGTTCAGCGTTTGCACGCCACGTGGAATGCCCTGCCCTCATGGTCTATCCAGACGAAGGTTTCGCAGCAGTTCCAAGCAACTGGAGCTGAGTTGTGTCCCAAGGTCAGATGATGCTGGTTCCGGAAGTGAAGCCTGGCGCAGGGGAACTAAGAAGAAGTTGAGGATTCGCCATGTTTCTAGAAGTGAGGCTGTTTGTTTCGTCAGAGATTGAGAGATTACTTCATGACAATTCCCTTTTAGGGCAAGTCTTCAGCCCAACATGCAAGGCCCTCTCCGGGACATATGTCTTGGAGGAGCGCAGCAGCAAGTTCTTTGCAAGGGACCCAGAATGGGGAAGCTGTGCACCCGTGCTGAAATAAAGGCCAATTGCCCTGCACATTGATACGTCCTTTCCATCAGAATCAGAGGGGTCAAGTGGAGCAATTTGTCGCCACGGGATGCTGACACACGAAACTGAGAACATGGTCTCCTTTGGAAATCCTCAATCAGTCGGCCAAGATCTTACTATGACAGATCAAGGTGTCCAATTGACGCTGAGAGACAGTCAGTCCATCAGTCCATCCACTCGTTTCCAGAAATTCTGATGGCTTTCCAGCTGGGTCTGAGGAATCAAAAAGCGAGTGGTAAGGCAAGCAGACCGTTTGAACTACACGGAGCTGCCTGAAACCTTGCGAATTTTCTGCAGCGGCATTGGAGCGTTTTGATTCGACCTATTCTTCGACCGAGGCCATCGCTGTCGAATTTGGATGAATTGCTGGTGAGAACGCGGCCACCAGACATGAGACCTGAAGAGGAGGCAACGCTGCTACTGCTACAGTAGTGATTTCATGTGGTGTCCAATCCCTCTCTGGTTGGTGGAAAATACGGTTGATTTTCCATCCTAGCTGGGATGATGATGATCCCAATGATTGACAAAAATGATCAAATCTGTGTGTATGTATAATATATAATATAATACAATATATATATGTATGACTTATTTGTATCTCTCTCTCTCTCTCTTGCTCTCTATATATACATATACATGTATATAATATCATAGATACATAAACGTATTCCCAACATTTTGCAGGCGGGTTGAAACCACCAAGCAGGATGGTGCTTCACTTCGCCCTCAGGTGGTTGTGCCGGCGAGGGCGCCACCTGTGGACGCGAGGCTTACCATTGGCAGCTTCAGAAGGCTGCTAAGGCACCCGCCCAAATGCCAGCATGACATTTTTTTGATGGTGATTTTGTGGATGCCAATGAACTTATGGAGATCACTGAATACTTAGAGATTCTGTATGTTTGATGTTCGTTTGGTCAAATCTATGGGTGTCCTTGGCAAGGCCCGGCAGCAATGCGGAGTCAAGGTGGGAAGAGGAGAGGAAGGTGAAACAGCCAGTTCGCTACATGATGGGATAGAAATGGAAGACTAGATTCACTTGCCCGTTTTATGTGGAGACCAGGAGACCAAAGACGTTCCCTTGCAATGGCATCTTCTGCTGTGCAGCCCTCGGACGCTCTTGGAAGAGTGGGCGGGGGAAAATGGTAAAGCCACTGGAAGCCAAGGCTGAAAGCCTCCTTCAATGGAAAGTTGAAGGCTTGACTCATTTGACTCATGTGGCATGTGGATGCACAGCTGGGAAATTGATGGAACTTGACCCAGGTCAGCACTGTGGCAAACTGGCTGGTTGAGGAGCGGTCCACAGCACTGGTGGTTGTGGTGTTCGCTTTCCGTCCTCTGGTAGGTCCTCGATCTGGCCCCAGAGGAGGCTCGCCAATGTGCTCAGGCGGGTCTCACAGCTTCAAAAGGCTTCGGTCGCTTGGATCATCTTGGACCTAAGCTAGTCGATGCCAGTCGCACGCAGGCAGCAATGGTTCATCCAACAGTTCGAATTGCAAGTTTTGACGATTGGAGAGTGGTTGAAGAGAAGGCGTGGGGTGTGCTTGGAGAGAAATGTCGGGGCTTCACAGTGACTTGCAAAACGGCTGCAAGTAGAATACGTGACAGGTTGAGACTTTGCGCGCTCTTGGGCTTGCAATCCAGGCCGATGTGAATCCAGCTTCCCGTGGTAGATTTTCCTTGACATCCCACTGTGAAGGTTGGATCAGCGGCAACACATAGAGCAATCGTTGCAGCCTCAACAGAATGAGGCATTGTCGGAGTTCACCGTCAGCAAATCTCAGTTTGCTCGCCTTTTCCAAGATGGGCTGGTTGAGAATCTTGTGCCCATCCACATCCTCAGGTCAACAACCGAGGTGCACATCAAGGCTTGTCATTGATGTAAGCATTTCCCAGAAGCACTGCAGTCGGATGTCATTTCTGGGTCTCCAGGGCGGCTTGCGAAAGACAACTACATGGAACTCTTTGACCAAGTTCCAGGCCACCAGAAGGATGCAGTCAAGGTGGATTTTGCATCGTATTACGTGTCTGTTTGAGGCCTGATTCGTTCTCCGAGGCCGGCTGGGTCTTTGAACAGTGCAGTTGTTGCACAATGCTATGCAATTTCAATGTCATGTCGTAGAGCCTTGAAGGCCCTCTCCGACACCTCCGGCCAAGAGCCATCAACACCGGGCCAAATGGAGAGGCATGGGTACAATGCAAAGAATGCAAAGTCCAAGTTGAGATCTCTGAATCCCGTGTTGATGGAAACAAAATGAAAGAAAACATGTACATTGGGTTATGATCTTTGTGCCCTTGTGCTTTGAAGCCTTACAGGAGCTCCCACTTCCCTAATCTTCCCAACACCTCCACCAAAACCAGATTTGCTATGGATGGATGCAATGCAGAGGTCTATTGGAATGCAATTTTGATGCAAGTCCGGCAGACTTTGGATTCCAGGCATGTCTCAACACGTGGTGATGGATGTCCTCTCGAAGGAGACGAAGAGTGATGAAATTCCGGCATTTTGCAGACCTCATTTCAATCTTAATATATTTTACATATCCTTACTGTACCTAGTAAAGAACGGCTGCTGCAGCACCTTCACTCTCATGAAGAAAAGGACCCTGTGAAACAGCTCTTGCCGGACGAAGATAAGGATGGGGGCTACGGCTTGTCTTGAACTGGCTTCAGCTGTAAGAACATCGCTGAAAATCCAAGCTATGGATGCTAGCAATCACACAACTCGAAGCTTTCAATCTCCTGAGTTGCAGCTGGAAGGCAGATCACTTTGCTGGCTCACAAAGTATCTTGGCAGAAATCATGTTGCTCTTGAAAAATGCACAGTGTGAGGGTATGTAGGGTCGTCAGGAGCAAGGTTCACCTTCCAAACTTCAGATTGAAACAAACTTGGAAGCACTATCTTCAGCATCACCCAAGCCACCACCAGGGCATGGCATGTTTCGTTGCAAGGTGAAGCAGAGTGGACCGAATGGAAGCTGGCCAAAGCGCGGAAGTGGCCGCCTCATCACTGGGCCAAATGGGCAAATTCATGTTCCCTCATAGTCCGTCAAGCGAGAGGACTTTGGTGGTGCTCCATGCGCTTGTTGCCTGGAGCTCCTAACATCAACCTGCGACAGGAAGACGGTGAAGAAGATCCTCTTGAAGCATCCACGGAAGGGAGACAGGAAGGGGATCACCTCGAAGAGCGAGTCAGATCAAGATGCCAGTGACCGGACCACGCTCGGAGAGAAGACCACTTTCAGCTTCAGGCCTTGAACTTATGGCGGGATCGTGGGATGCCACAATGGGGACAATGGAATGCCAAGAATAGCGAAGATTCCATGGTTTGGAGCGTTTTGGACTGTATTGGTGTTTGCTTGATTGGTTTTGAGCATTGCAGACGTTGATAAGTCTTGTATATAAGGGGAAGCCTAAACACGATGATTGACGTTCTTTGTGCAAGGAACTCCGTCTTGGAGACCCGAAAGAAGATGAGTCGGCCGCCCAGAGATTTTGGTTGAAACTGATTACCAACCTTTGTTCCCCAAAGATCAATAGCATTCGGCTATTCGGCTTCAGGCATGATCGTGGGATTGGCGCAAGCACAGCACAATGCTCTTACTGCCCAACGCAAGGAGGCCGAAAAGTCATTGGAAGTCTGTTTCAGAAGCTCCAGCGTTTCAGTTGCAAATACGTCCAGAGTTGACAAAAACCTGGTTATGCAAACTTTGTCATGCAAACACCAGATTCTCAGAAATCTCGGGGCGTGGGTGATTTTGCAGGCATGCCAAATGTTGCGCTTCTTTGTCTTTGGTGCCGCGAGAAGCTCAAAGTCAATAAGCAGCTGCAACTTCAGCATCTGGTTCTTGTTTGTTGTGCTGGCCCTTGCTTGTTGAGGTTGGAAATGAAAAGGCAAAGACAGCAGAAGAAAAAGAAGCGATTCTTGGCTTGAGGGTCGTGCCGTTAAAAAGGTTGATGACCATGTGAGCTCAGAAAGCATGTTCTATGACTCTGCGACTTGGAACATCTAGGACATATACATATCCATATATATATATATATCTATGTTGTGTTTTGTTATGTATATGATTGTTATTGATATCATTATTATTATGATCTATTTATTTGATTGTTTACTATCATTTATCATTCTTATTATTGGGATTCTTATTCCTATCATTCGTATTCTTCTTACCATTATTGCTATTATTATCATTATTGGTATTGTCGGTATTGCTATGATGTATATATATAAAGATAGAAAAACATATGTCATGATGCAAAAGGTTTGGTTTGGCTTTGCCCCAGATGATTCTTGCAGACCTCCCTGGCTGAAAGATCTGAACCATCGACGACCAGAGTCATTCTGTGGCGATTCCCCAGGATATTTGAGCAACGCCTGGGGGAGAGGTGGCAGGTTGGAGCCTTGGTACAGCGCTTCATCAAAAACTTTCATTGTGAAGGTGAGAGTGTAAAATGGCATGGACCTCCCAATTTATGCCAATTTTAGTGGGAAAATGATGATACAGTAAACCCTTGGATCTGAGAGGTTTTCCATTTTTAGACCAACCCAGGTTTAGATTTGTAGCTATCTGCATGTACACGAACGATCATAGACGGACAGGGTATGGAAAGAATTCGCTCGTCGTCTCCTGGCTGAAACAGGTCCAACTTCTGTACAACTTGTGGGAGAAATTGGACAGCGATCATTCTGGACGCGCCGAACTCATTGCAGATTTTGAACCTGATGGGGTCTAATAAATCAACGCCTGCGATGCAGATTCTTGATGTTTTTTTCCTCATTGGAAAGCATGGAAGATTTCCTAACAAAGAGTCAAGTTTGGGTACTTGGAAATTTCAGAGATTTTCTCAAATCCTTCCAAATGGCATTTTCCGGCCATTTTCCGCAAGACAAGGCTGTATCTCAAAGTCGAACGCCAAAGTCCACTAAGTTTCACCTTGAAACAGATCATTTCCATTTCTTCCCACTTTTCAAAGTCAAAAATCATCCCGAAGAATTCCCATTAAAGATCAACAAACTACTCGTAGTATACATAACCCCCCTGGTTTTTGCCCATCAACAAAGGCGATTACAACCTGTGCTTCGCCCAGGTTGTGACTTTCATGAGCTCAACAGCTTCGCAGAGCTGAGGCTCAAGGACCTGGTGGAGCTGGCCCTGTCCAGAGGTCAGCGCGGCCTCGCAGGCGCTTTATTTATCGATGTGCTGATGATGAGTTACATCGCCATCACCATGGTTCATTAACAAGAGAAGATACGAGATATTGATAACATTTGATAACTTTGAAACATTTGACAAACATTTGACACACATTGATAAACATTTGATAAACATTTGATAAACATCGACAAGATATTGATAAACAATGATAAATCATTTGATAAACATTGGTGAAGGGATAGTTTGGTTGATGATGTGACTGAATTTGGGAGAATCTGCGGCGAACATGGCAGCTCTCGATCAGGTCTTCCTGCATGGGCTGCGGTTGAAACCGAGGCAGGAGCTGACAGATGGTTCGAACGATTGGGGCTGGTCCAGAAATGTGTACTCCAATTGAATGGTGTTTCAAGGTGTTTTAATGGTGTTGTAATGGTGTTGTAATGGTGATTTTAATGGTGTTGTAATGGTGATTTCATGGATTTCAATGGGATTTAATGTCTAGAACCCTTTTTGGTCGTTGATTATATGGGATTATACTGTCCTATTGGGGATTCTCACATGGAAGTGGGACATCCAATCGGTTTTGAACACTGCTCAATTTATGTCAAATTGAATGGGGAAATGATGACAATGCATGATAAACCATTGAAGTTTGGGGTGCCCTGTTTTTGGACAACGCCCCTATGGCCCCCCATGGCCCCCATGTCCTGAAAGCGCCCAAGGACGTGGGGAAAGCTGCGCTCAAGCTGACCAGGACACTGGAACAGGTCCGCCCTCTGCTCTGTTGGCTGTGGACACTGTAGACTTTTCTTGGCGCCCTGTGTCCCTGAGATGCTCTTCGCTTCCAAAAG
Organism: Symbiodinium sp. clade C Y103; assembly: GCA_003297045.1. Classification (NCBI taxonomy): domain Eukaryota; class Dinophyceae; order Suessiales; family Symbiodiniaceae; genus Cladocopium; species Cladocopium sp. clade C. Next base: position 17,321 of record BGPT01001144.1, read on the forward strand.
CTCCTTCGTCTTGGAGGCCTGCAATATCCGTCCAGGTTGACTCAGGCTGACTTGGTATACTTACTGCATCTTTAAGGCGTTTAAGGAAAACCAGCTGTCGTGTGTCATGGATCATGTGGAATTCCTATGAATCCCTGCCATTTCAAAGCCCAGTGAGGACATGATGCGCATCCTTTGGCCAGCCAGCCAGCTAAGTGACATCTTAGAGATGCGGAGATGGTGCAACGAGATGGCCAACAGCTTGGAAAGGATCAGATGGTGGAGCCAGTTCCATGGTTTGTCGATTCGGTATGCATAAAATGTGGACCCCAACACTGGTTATACACAGCTTTTCACCAAATCACGTGTACAGACACGATATTCATATAGCTATAAAAAAAGAATAATAAGTAATTCAGCTCCCTACATGAAGATTCATGCATATGCTAGCCATTAGATTTCGAGACAGCTAACCAGCTTGCTGCAGGACTGCCACCCAGACACCACCGCTCTTGCCAGAGGTGACGCAGGGGGCCGGATATGAGATTTGTCCGAAGATAGGCTGTCCCGGGCAACCACCAAATGACAAAGAAATACACTTGCATGGGGAATATGATGACGAACCCAACCAGTAGATTGCGGAAAGAATACAGCATTTTTGGACCAATCCATATTACCAGCACGCATCGAACTTTCTTTGTCTGCAAGTATCCAGCTGCCGACACAAAGATGGGCGCCTTACCACGATCATCGCAACCTACACGCACGACAAACTCACCAACATGTTTTGAATTCAATGCAGGATCAGCTTGACGATTTGCACTGCATCTTCCAGTGCCCTTTGAGTCACATCCTGTGAATCACTGGTAGGGATGTTGTACACCCATTGAACTGAGTCCACCTGGAAAATGTGCCCTGAGCAGAATGCCCTGATAGGCTGTACCCCGCTGTAGAGGCTTTTAGATGCTCTACAAAGTGCTCTAGAAATTGCTTTGAATCTCCAGGCAGACTTTCAGGATGATTCCGCTGCGTTTGCAGGTATTTTGACACAGATCATGACGGGCAGCTGAAGGAGCGCAATGTGTGGACCGTGTGGAAGCTTGGCGAAGCTTGGTTGATTTTTTCTCGTTGGCCGCAGGTTCCAGATCTCATCGCCACAGGCTTTCTGAACCGCAACGAGGAGCGCGTCGGAAGATCACCCATGATCACCCGACAGCTGCGTAGCTGCGGAGCTGCCAGGTAGATCTCATTATGCAAAAGTACGACGTGGATGGAGATGGGCTTGCCCTCCATGTTTTTACAAGCTGTTTCAAATGTGATCTGTTGAAACTTGGTGTATCTTTAGACATCTTAAGACCATGTGATCCATGTCCACCATGGATGAAAGTTACATCGGTCAAGTCACGTGCATCCAGCTGCTCTGCCAGGATGTTGGGATTGTCGGAATTTACGGAGTTGCTCTGCCCAGCCGGGTATCGTGCTCATGAGAAGGCGGCTGGGTGCCATGGATTGAATCATGTTGCTGCCGAGTTTACACGTTGATGTGATGTGAAGATTGTGAAGGAACGACAGGAATCCGATTAGCATCAACTGGTACTGTAATGATTTGATGCAGGCGCCTGGGTTCTAGAGGCACTATCTTGACTGATCTTTCAAATTAGGGCACTAAAACGCTCGCTGTTCAGAATTCTGAGGAGAATCTGTAACACATCATATACAGTAACATACTCATTCAGTCGCATGACAAGACTCAGTCGTGCAGTGTGCCAGGCCACTCATGCAACACTGGGGAATGGACGTCGCGTTTTTTATGACGAAAATTTTTGCCGTCTGGCACCCCAAATCCGTGGCTTTTTCGTTGACATGGGGGTTTCCATAGATGGGGGTACCCCCAAATCATCCATTTCAATCATATTTTCCATGATAAACCATCCATTTTGTATGGAACCCCCCATATCTGTTGAAATGTCTTTTGATTCGGAGCAGCTGAGGTTGGCGGCTAGCCCCCAACAGGAGGCGGGTTTCACCAAAGATTCACGATTCTGTCAGTGGTTTGTTGGGACAGCCCTACCCGTTTTGGAGGTGAGAGCAGGTGACAGACACCGAATCTCAAGTGCTACATTTGAAGCTCTGCCTGAATGGTACAGTTTCGATCCCTCAGCTTGTACAGACTGCTCGCCTGAAGGCGGCCTACCATGTTGCAATCATTCTGAGGTTTAAGGTTTTGACTCTGTTTTTTATTTTAGAATGATTTTGATGTCCCTTGCAAAGCAAGTTGGACTTAGAAAAGCATTGCGGGCAATGCTTTTTAGCGGCACAGAAAATGGTCAGAGCACATGATTTGTCCAGGTCATGAGCCAGCTGCGACCTCTTTCGGTGGTTGCTGTGTATGACTTAGCTTTTCTGCCGTGTTTTAGCTCAAGAAAGCGGCAATCCAAACGGTGGGCCGGCGCTATTGCATCACCATGGCTTGTACTCCTGACGTTCCGTCTTGTGGCCCGCCGGTATCCCAGCTCAACATGAAGGTCTGAAGATCTTAGGTGATGCTGGGTTGAGTGAAGATGAATGAAGTGCTTCTTTAAGAATGTCCTTTGTTAACAGGATGCATTTTGAAAGGTCCGGCCCTTGGAAGCTCCGCAGCATGGTTTGAGCTCAGGTGATGAGCCACGCGGAAGATGCCGTGAGTCCTGCAGTGCCTTTGGAGGTCAGACCTTCTCTCTTAGGCTTGGAGCAGCTCAGCTTCCTTCCTTGGAGATGGGGAACAAGCGAGATGGTATAGACTGACATATACCATGCATACAATTGACTGTGGAGACCTAGATGGATCTAGGTGGATCTAGAACGTCAAATAATCACTTGCAAGCAAAATCATCTCATTGTTCTACAAATCAAAGTAGACTCTGGTCCGCATTTGGCCAGGCGAAGATGCTGGGAACGGTCTATTCGTGCTCCAGGCCGGCGCAGTTGAACATCTGATGATTTGGACAACTGAACATGTTTGGGGTATTTGGCAATGACGATGGAGAATGATTGATAATGAATAATGATGATACAATGTTGGACAATGATGATAAACCGTTGGACATGGATCTGTTGTCAGCAATGATCTTCTGGAAACCGCGAGCATGTTCAGATGCCCGTTGCTGACCAGCTAATTGGATCTAATTGGTCCGTAGGCCGTGTCTCCTGGAGAAGTGCTTTGCGAGTATCGTGGGAGGCTTCTGTGCACCTCAGAGGTGCGGCTTTCTTTCACAAGGTCTGGGTTTGTCGAGAAATGAGGCATACCCCAGTTTATATGAATCTTACTGTGGAAAATTACGATCAACCATAGGATTATTGGGTACCATCTTTTTGGACAAAGCCATGCAAGTTTTGGGAACCGCACGTATGCGTCGCATCCGGAGCGATTGACGTGCCCCTCTCCAGGCCATGCGTTTAGAAAACAAGTCCTATTTGATGCGCATTGGCCCGCAGGACAGCTTTCATGCATGTGTTTCAAGTTCTTTTGCAACCAGTGCTTCTCTGCATATTTTAGCCAAGGAGTACATCGACGCACGGGAAGAATTGGAAGTGCTGGCCCGCTTCATCAATGACTGCCGCAATCCTGCAGCGGCTCACCTCAGTGGTTTCAGATGATGCCGCTTGTGGGCCGTTGTTTTCTGGTGACCTTTAAGGTGTACAATGTCCGGTTTGAAAAAAGACCTGGCGAAGGCCGTGCAATGGTAGTAGCTGTGCGACCCATTTCAGCTGGAGAGGCTGGGTCACATGACAGAACAAACATGAAAAACTCTACGAAAATATCACCATCGCAATCAATAGCAGCAGCTTTCATCAGCTTTCAGCGGATTTGAGCAGACTCTGCAGGAGCTTTTCGTTGACTACGGCAGATGGTACTGGGCAAGTCTCAGGTCCCACTGGTACTGGGCGCCTTCCCTTGGCTTCTGATTTTGATGCCATCAGTTGTGAGGCCCAAGCAGCTTGCAGTGAAACATGCCGCAGAGGCGCACTATGGCGGTTCAGATTGTACTGTTGCTGGAGAAGCTCTACAACTGGTGATATCAAACATATCAAACTCATCAGATTCGTAGCGTTGCACTGTACTGAATGGTATAGGTAGGTATAGATAGAGATGTATAGAGTACGGAGTAATATAATCTTGATGCACCCGGGTCGTGCCAGAATTCTTGCCTCAACAAGTCTCTATAGAGCGGCTTTTGCTGAAGCAAGTCACACAACCTTGTGGAAGATAAGTCATCTCGCGCATTCGCAGATACTGCAAGCAGTTGAAGCTGCGAAGGAAGCTGCTGGAGACTTAATGACTACTTATATCAGGATCATGAGACCGAAGTATTTCCCCATTCAATTTCCACGATTGCTGCGAAGGCAGGTTGAGCTTGGCAAGGCGGCTAGGCATACCACTTTCAGTGATTGCACTAAAAACAAGTGCTGATGGATTTTGGATTTTGTAGTCGACCACTCTGCAGCCACTGGCAATCAAGCAGACCACTGAATCGATCCAATTTGCCTTGATCCCCTTTGCACAGTTCCTTTCTTCGCCGGGCCATTCGTCCATTCCACTTGGCTTGATGCAGCTTGGTGACTCAACTGTCAGGCCGCTGGGGCATGTCGCGTGTGAGAGCCTTGAAAGCCCGTTGACCCTGGGGGTGACCCTCGTATCCAGACAGCGTTTGGCAGCTGCACGCACTGCACGCCCTACAAACCATGCAAGTGTCGCAGCCTGTGGGATGCTGTGCATCCTTGGCACTGTTCTGCCGAAGCAGAAATCAAGGTCTAGAAGGCCTCAACAAACCCGTCGATCTCAGGCGGCACAGCAGTGGCCAAGACCAACAGCTGCAGAGCTTGAAGCTTTGAGCCATCCGGCATTGGACTCATTGGAACTGAATGCTTCGCCAAGCGAAGATTTGAACCTCAACTTGGCACAACGGCTGGGGGGTCTTATTGATCACTGGAAAGCTCGGAGGTGGTCTCAAGAACACTGGCTTCAGAATTTCGGACACTTGAAATTCCGCTTGCGCCCGTGTACATCTCTCCATCACTATGGTTATGCAGGCCCAGCAGAGCGGTTTGTGTCGTTGGAGGAATACCTAACCTCAGATACCTTCAACAGGAAGTTTGTTCTGTTTGAGAATGACTTTGATGCAGAACGGCTTGAAATACTGGATGGTTTTGCCGTCCCCGAGCTTCTGGCTGGAATTCATGGGGCGCCCATTTTCAGCGTTGGTCGTAAAGACACTGGTGTTGGATTTCATCGACACAGTCCTGCATGGCTTGCTCAACTGCAGGGCCGGAAACTATGGCTGTTGGTTCCAGGTGAGATGCTGCTGAAGAAGTAAGGGACCATGGTCCATGGTTTTCCATTTCCAACATTGGTACTCGTAACATATTTGCTATGGTCAAAAAGATAAACGGCTGTTTTCCAATTTTCCGAGAATGGTCAATCCAGTTGCATTGGGATTTACACATTTATTTTTGCAGTGATACAACCACTAAGTCACTAGAAGGAATCCCCAATGAGGGTGGGATGACCATCCTCCACTAGTCCCATGTAGCATGGCACCGAAACATGCTGCCAGATCTCCACAGGTGGCAGGCGACCACCTGAACGGCCACCCTGGCAGTACCTGACACAGAAACCGAAGCAATTGATCTGTGGCGTGGCACATCCTGGTGAGATTGTCTTTGTGCCAGCGGGATGGAAACTCATCTGAATAGATCATAATGGATCCGTTTTTGTCAATGTGACCTCGTCATAGTGCACAGGAAACATTTTTGTCATTATTTTTTCAATTGTTTTCTATGTTTCAAGTTCAGCCTTGCTTTCTTTGCGTGTAAAAACTGCAGGTGGCACGCTACCTGGAATCTGGACGATGTGGTTGTGGCGGCTGGTTGGGAGAAGGGTGGCTCCGGATTGTGGGGTCCAGAGATGCATGCCATCGCAGAGACTCACCGAAACACAAGTTGTTGCCAGGTTTGTTTGATCGTGATTGATGACATCTAAGAATCTAATAGAATCCAAGCGCCAATAGCTATCTAACATCTATCTATCCAATTCTATCCATTTATCCACCTATCTTTTAGTCATTCGATCAGGATGGCGATGCAGTTCGACTGACCGCCATGGACTTCGAGGTATCGCTGCCAGCCCTTTCTCTGGCCGCGCGCTCTGGCCGGATGGAGATTCTGGAACTGCTCCTACAGCGAGATGCGACCCCGTCGACGCTTCTCCAGAAAGATGCTCCATCCATAGCCATCGCAGCTGCTCGAAGTGGGCATGTCGACATACTTTCGCATCTGTGGAACCAGGGTATCACCAGTTTCTAGCCTATGGCCAATGGCATAGTTATGGGTTTGCATGTAGTTGTCCGCTTTTTTTGCTACTCTGTTGACAATAAAGGGATTTTGCTGGGCATTCAGCTGAACTGTTTACAATACATCTCCTGTTTTACCCTCACAGAGAAAGCATTTTCAGGGCTCGGGACTGACAGGAAGAAATGCTTTCTCTGTGGTGTCAGGTCTGCTGCAGGCTAGCAGGGTGAGTGGCAGTACGGCGCTTCATGAGGCCTCCAGATGTGGGCGTCTTGACGTTCTTCGATGGCTCTTGTGTCACAGCGCTGACTGTCGGCAGATGGATGCTGATGGATCTGAAGCTCTACAGGTGGGGATCAACCACAATCGGGGAACGAAGCTGAGAGGACAGGTTGAAAAGTCAATACTAGCGCAAAACTTCGTACTCTGCTTTTCTTATTTTCTTGGAGAAGCAAAGTCACACATTTTGAATCATTTTGATGATCAGCCAGAAAGGCACAGAAATAGTTTTCTGGTTTAAAGCTGGGTGCCAGCACGCTATGCAGGGTTTTGGGGCGTCCGGGGTTGCAAGGTTTGATCCCTTGCCTATTATCCCACGTTACCACGGTTTTCTTCAAATCTTGCCAATCTCCCAAACTTTAGAGATGATTTGGCAACAGATGATTCATATATAAATCATCGTTGCACCAGCTTTCTCATCTGTTGGTGCGCAAGAGTTGAGACTTCTGAGGTGGCAGCAGAATTTGGCCACGCTACTGTCGTGGAGGTGTTGTTGCAATGCAATGCCCACATTGACGCACAAAATGCCAAGGGCTTCTCAGCACTGATGTTATCAGCACGGAATGGACATTCAGCTGTGGTGCAACTCCTGTGCCTCCAATCTGCTCTACATCTTCAAGACGCCAAAGGACGCATGGCTCTGCATCATGCCGCCATGCGCGGACACGAAGACGTTGTCACCTCTTTGCTGAAAGCTTCGGCCGATGTGGATCCTGTGGATGCTTCTGGACGGACACCTTTGCACCTGTCCACCCTTGGTCTAATTGAGACTAAACAGCACCAACAGATACCAAAAGCTTTTCAAGCAGCCTGTTTTGCAAGATGACCGTTCGCTTGCGTCCGTTATTTTCTTTGTAATTATCGGATATAGCTGCGACTCTCAGGAACGTGATGCTACATCGGAAAAGATTGAGTTTGTGGAGGATGCGCACCTGCCGGTTGTGCGGATTCTTCTGCATGCATTGGCTGATGTAAATTTGCAGGATGACTTGGGCAAGTCTCCTGTAGATTACGCAGCTGAAAGCATGAAAGGAGCACGAACGCTCATAGCGATGGAGCATCGCAGAGATTCAAAAGGCTCTGTGAATCAATATGAAACTGTCGAGCTTTTGTGACCTGGGAACTCACTATGTTAGGCAAAATACACAAAATGCTTCAGTGCTGTTTGAAGTTCATCAGGTCCGCACCAGCAAGATCCGGTCCGCATTTGGTTGCTCAAGGTAGCTGAACTGATACGTAGGTAGATTCTTCTCCGTCCCAAGGCAGCTGGGACCCCGCTGCTTTTGTGATGTGGGGATTTGGAAGGAACAATATGGAATAACTTGGAATAAGATGGAATAAGGAATACAGTCTAATATATGTAGTACAGTAATTACATTCAATGTCCGTGGAAGGGTTGTTGGCACATGATTTACTGTACTTTGGATGATCAAACTGAACGATGCCTGAAGATACAAATCACATTTGTATAAACAACTACATTTGTCTCAAATGATTTCTCTGGCACAAGGTTGGGTGGAGATTGCACCAAGAGAGTCTCAGGGCTGGAAGTATGACAATCTAGCGTAGCCTTGCACAGTTGTTTTAACATGTTTTAGCTACCAAACGAGAGAACATGTCCACTCCAGAGATCCCCCTTTCTCTGCAATTTTGCTGCCAGACATGGCTTCCCTCCAGTGTCGCCTTCCCCGAGCTGGTCGAACTTTGGCCTCGAGGTTGTCCAGAGCTTCTGCCACAAAGTCCCTTGGCGAGACTTTCATCCTTGCTGCAGTTATATGTGACCATTTCATCCACGACTGCCTGGTGCTTGTTCCTCTCAAGCTTCATGGATTGGTTTCTTCAGGTTCCCCGGATCCTTGAATCTGCCTCTTCCATCTCCTGGGTTTTTGCCTGCCCAGCTCACTGCTCCGGCTCATCTCTCTCTTTCCTGTTGGGTGGCATCGGCATTGGATTTTGCCTTGGACTTTGTTTCTCTTTCTGGGTCCTGATCACTTTGCGGACCCTGGGCTTTGGACTTGGATTTACAGCCCCGCCCCCATCAGGAAATCCTTCACCTTCGCCTTTCCCGGCATCCTCAGCTCCAGCCTCCAAAGAGCCTCCAGCATCCAATCAGGTGATAGCAAGAAGGCGTTCTAGGGTTGCAGGTTACCTTGCATGAGTGCTGAGGAGATTCTTGAGGAGAACAGACTTTTGAGGGAAAGGGTGAGGTTTTTGGAAAGTGAGATTAGGAGATTGACTGAGGGCAGGCTCCATCCTACCACTCAGGCGGCGGAGATTTGGGAGGTGGTTGAAGAAGAGCGTTTTTCGGATTGTGCACCTGTGTTGGGCTCAGCCAGATTCTCAGTGGAGGACGGACCACCCGAGCTTCCAGTGGTTTGCCGAAACCTTGCTGAGCAGCAGTTGAAGAAGGGGAAGTACACCCCGGTTGAGAGAGCAGAAGCCGCTTTCAAGACAGGTTTTTGGATTCGAGTCGCAATTGAGACAAGCACTCCTTTCACAGACCATCACAGCTTGAAGGGATTGGCATCTGCCCAGTGGGTTGTGTTTCGAGGAGCCCTCGGAGGACTGCCAGTGAGATCGGTGAGGAAGGCTGACTGCCTGAAAGCTCTTTGGGAGGAAGCAGATCGCATTCTTATCCCAGTGGCATCTTTGACTGAGTTGCACATTGTCTGTGCGGGAGCTGGCCTTTCGCTTCCAAAGCAGATTCAATGGAGAAGCCAGTGATAAAGCCTGCGACGGCAGGCGATCCCTCTACGTTGGTTCTTAGCCTAGCGTCAGATGAGGCTGATGACGATCTGCAGTTCTTTGCGGTTCCTATTGCAGTCCGAGAAGGTGGAATCTTGCTGGCCGTTCCAGTTGGGACCTTTAGCGAAGCCATACTTGCTTCTGGACAAGACGCAGAGGAGCCGGCAGTCGTAGGGCCTTCAACCAGGCTTGAGGTTGAGTTGTTGGAGGAGGATGAGGAGACTTTAGAGGTGATCAGGACTGGGGTCCAAGCCACCACAGTCTGTGTTGATCTCACCGATGGGATCATTAGCAGCTTGCGTGAGTATGATCCTGTGACTGATTCCCAGGCCAACATCAGGCCTTTCCTAGCAAGCCATCCTCTGGCATTGCCCTACATAGAATCTGTCCTGCCTGATATCCTTTCCTGGGCAGAAAGCGCTGCAGCTAGAGCAAATTTTTACAGTGCTCGAGAGGAGCAGACAACAGCCGCAGCGCCAAAGAGAAGTGCTACCGTTGCAGGAAAGAAGGCAGGAGGAGCCCCCAAAAGGCCGACCAATGCACATCTGGCCGAGCAGGTTCAAGCTTTGTCAAGTCAGATGGCGGCTTTGATGGAGTCTCAGAAGATCATGCAGGAGCAGTTGTTGGGAGGTCAGTCTGCAAAAGCTGCAGGCGTGCAGAGCGCTGGAGGAGTTCTTTCAGGACCAAAACTGCCTGCCCTCTCAAGCTCACTTTCTCCTCCAAAGGGCGTGACCTTGAGTGCCTTGGCGAAATCTCTGGGGCCTCCCCCAAGGACCAAAGCGTTGTATGCAGGATTGGGCACTTCTTTGTTGGGGGCCCCGGCAGAGGCGGAGGAGCCCTTAGATGTTTTGCAGGAGACAGAGCAGTTTGCGACAGACCCTATGCTAGCTGCCCTGACACAGCAGTCAGCAGCTGTCACGGCGCTTGTGGCGCATCTGGCAAGCGGAGGAGACGCTATGACAGATTTGCATGGGGTAGCAAGTGGGTCCCCTGGAGCATCTACAAAAGGTCTTCAAAGGAGACAGAAACTGCAGGCAGACCTTGCAGGTCATGCTTCGAGCTTTTTCTTGCAACTCCACCAGCAGATGCACAGGAAGATGCACCCAGCAAAAGCAGTCCCACAGAAGGAGGAGGACCTCTTATCCAGCCAGGTAGGCATGTGCAACTACTTGGAGCGCTTCGGGAACTTCAGAATGTCCCGGGAGGTTGGTCTGACGATGTGGGTCCTGGGGCATGCAATAGATGCCTCTGCCCAAGGGGATCATGCCCTGTGCCGCGAGTTTCTGGCACTGTTAGCTCTAGCTCTGGAGCAAGTGGCAACAGATGGAGACTGGAGGATAGCTTACCACTTGACACTTCTCGAAGATCCTCCACCTGTCATGTTCCAGCAGCGTCCCCAGGCAGTGTCAGCAGTGGGGAAGCCCTTTGCCAATCTTGTTCCTCCGAGCCTGGCTGCAATCACTCTCGCTTATATCAAAGAAGTGGATGTTTTGGTGACAAAGAAGAGCGAGTTGAAGTCAGGGAGGAGCAAAGCCGGGAACAGTGGAGATCAGGAGGAGGACGGAGCGAATGCCAGCCCGAAGAGAAAGCCGAGATTTCCTCGGCGGCCAAAGAACAACGAGGAGGGAGGGTCCTGAATGCAGAGGGCCCAAAAATGCATGAGAATTCGATAGAGCGTACAGAAAGTCCTGGTGAGAATGCCTGCGAAGCCCAGCTATCATATCCGAAGTGGTGTGCCCGCCTTGTTGCAGGAGTTTTTCAATCCAGGTGTTCTTTTGCTGCTTTCCTTTCCTTTGCAATCAGAACCTCCAGGACGAAGCCAGAGAGGCTGTCTCCTGCACCGACTTTCTTCCCCATTCCTGTTCCATTCTGGAGCATCTTCAATGGGATGCCTGCCACTTCGAAAGCCTGCCAGCCCTCCAGGTCACAGCTGCTGGACAAAGTAGTTTTTGTAATGACCATGGCCTTAAACTTTTGGTACAGTGGAGGAGTTTTTGTTGAGGCTGAGAAGTTGCGGAGAGGCCTGAATAAGCAGCAGGTGGCGCTTGTAAAGCACTTGAAGGCCTNGAAGGCCTTGGTGAAGTCGGAGGATCCTTCTCTTAGTTTTCCAGTGTTCAAGGCTGGGAGGAGGTTCCCTGAATTGACTGCAAGACTTGCGGAGTTGTCAGACTTCGTAACAGCCAAAGGGATTTCATCGAGTCCCTATACGAGGACCTTCCAGGGGCTTGAGGAGAGCCCAACAGTCAACAACAACACCTTCCCGGAGTTGGAGCCTTACCGGGATTTGGATTCCTCACGTTTGTTGTTGTTTGGGAAGGGAGCGTGGGACATTACGGAATACCTTGGCGATGAACTTGTCATGGTTTACAGGGACCCAAAGATCATTGCTTTGGACAGGAGGCCAAGTGACTGTCCTGTGATACGAGACAAGCCAGAGGAGGTTTTCAGGCTTGCACAGCTTTGGGATTCCCTTGGACTTTTAGTGGCCCACTTTGACTTCTTTGGAGAGGAGCGAACAGGAGAGCTTGTTAGGGTTTTCAACACGTTCAAGAACGTCAGCTATGACCGACAGATAGGAGATAGACGTGGCAGGAACAGGGTTGAAGCCAGGGTCGCAGGACCTTCCAGATGGCTGCCAGCGGGTCCAGATTTGCAGGACCTTTTGGTAGATCCAACCAGCCAGACCGTTTCCATCTGTGCCACAGACCGGCGAGACTTTTACCACCGGCTCTGGGTAACCAGAGCAAAAGCCCTTTGTAACACAGTTGGGCCCGGCTTGCCCACCGAATGGATGGAAGGTACCTCAGTTTGGCCTGAACTTTTGCAGCTGAAGAAGCAGAGGAGATATGATCGCCATCTTCATGGCGACCTGCTTGGCCAGAAGACTCTGGCTACGAGGAGACGTGAAATGGACTTTGAAAAGTGTTGGATAGCCTTTGGAAGCGTTTTTCAGGGGGACCATGCAGGGGTTGACCTTGCTACAGAAGGGCACGTTCAGCTTTTGGAGGAGTTTGGTTTGTTAGGAGAAGCAACCAGAGTGCAGTCGCACACTCCCCTGCAATCTTCTCATGTTGCGCAAGGGCTTTGCATAGATGACTATTTTTGCGTTTCAGTTGAGGAGAGCGGCAGAGAGGAGAAGCTTTCAGAGGCTGAGAAGATGCTTGCCAAAGCCAGGTCAGCATATGAGCAGAAAAGGCTTCTTGGGAGCCCTGACAAAGATGTGGTTGCGGAGGAGGATGCAAAGGTGATAGGAGCTCAGATTAATGCCTCAAGCAGAGCGAGGAAAAACGGTCTTGTGACCTTGGGAGTTCCTTTGCAGAAGAAGTTAGCACTCTCTTTCGTGACCCTCCAGATTTGTGCTTTGGGCTTCACAACAGATGCTTTGCACCTTTGTTTAGTGGGTGCTTGGGTCTCCCTTCTCATGTACCGCAGACCCCTCATGTCCATCCTCAGCACTGCCTTCAGTTTCGTAGACTCTGCAAAAGTGGACGCAAGCCACCCAAAGATCCTTCGTTTGACCCGCCAGCTGAAGAACGAATTGGTTCTGCTAGCAGTGCTGATGCCCCTTGCCGTCACAGAGCTTTCAGCTCAGTATCATGAATGGCTCTATGCCACAGATGCCTCATCCCATAGTGGGGCGGCGGTGAGATGCAGACCGGACAGCAGAGCTTTGGAAGTTTTATGGAAAGCATGCAGGTCAAAGGGGTCGTACACACGGTTTAGGACGCAGAGAGAAGTGGAGCTTCAAAGGCTAGGGCTTTTGGAGGATACAGAGGAGAAAGGTCATGAGGAGCCAGTGAGGAGACCCTTGGCGTTCAGGTTTGATTTCATCGAGGTCTTTTCAGGAGCGTCAGGCATTACATGCCATGTAGCTGCCTTTGGTTTTTCAGTTGGGCCCTGCATAGACCTTTCAATGAGTGAGGAGTACAACGTTGAGTACCTGCATGTAATCAGATGGCTCACTCATTTGTGCAGCTCAGGTTTCCTCAAAGGGTTCATGCTTGAACCCCCATGCACTACGTTTTCAATAATGCGAAGGCCACAGTTGAGGAGCCTAGAAATGCCTTTTGGTTTTGAGCCGAGTGATGAGCAGACGGCCATAGGCACAAAGCTTGCACAGAGGAGTTTTCAGATGATGGAGACAGGCAGAATCAATGAAGTCCCAGGGATCTTGGAGACCCCTTACTCCTCCAGGATGAAAGCACTTCCTAGCTACAAAGCTTTGAGCGAGAAAGAGGCATCAGATATGTGCCGAACAGACTCTTGCAGGTTCGGTTCTCCACACATGAAGCCTTTCCGTTTTCTTTCAGTACATGCTCCCCTCTCCAGGTTGGCAAAGAGATGCAAGTGCAAACAGAAGCATGTTTTGGTTCAGGGAGCTCTCACAAAGGCTTCAGCCACCTACACTCCCCAGCTATCCCTCGAGCTTGCCAGAACGATCTGTCTTGCGATGAGAATGAAGAAAGAGCTCGATGCTGAAGAGGAGGATGCAAAGGTAGATGGGCTTGAGAACCTCTTAGTGAATCAGGTTGCACAGACCTCAAAGTGGGAGCCTCTGTTTTCATGGAGGTTTAGAAAGCAGTCGCATATAAACATTCTGGAGCTTTCCTCTCTGCTCCGGCTGGTTGTTCATCTAGCCGAGCATGCGGCTCATACCAGAGTGGTATGCCTTGCAGACTCCATAGTAGTGAGAGGAGCCGTCTCAAAAGGCAGGACGTCTTCCTTTGGACTTTCAAGTGTCCTGCGAAAGATTTGCTCATGTCTTGTAGCTGCAGGGATCTACCTCACAGTCCCTTTTGTTCCTACGAGGTTGAACGTGGCAGATGACCCTACGAGGGACGCTCCAATACGTGAGGCGGCTGGAATGGAGGTTGGAGAGAGTTTGGAAGACTTTTTTCAGATGGCATGTTTTCCTCCGATGAGAAGATGGGCTGCAAATTGGGCCAGGCTGTTGCTTTTAGTTCTGGGCCCGCAGGTTCTGAGTTTCAGAGACAGATCAAAGTTCAGGCAGGTTGTCAAAGGAGATTCAAAGGTTGCCAAGAGATGGCACGAGAAGCAGCTTACCTTTGACAAGACCTTGGGCTACCCAGGGGAAGGTCCTTCAACTTTTCCTGCCACTCAGCGTCAGCTTCCTCCAAGCTTCCTTTGCCATTGGTCGTTGTTGGATTTTGGATTTTGTCTCTCTTTGCTCTGCCTGCCATTTGCACTCTCCTTCTCCTCCACAAAAGGATCCGGTGGAATAGCCCTTAGTTGTTGGATTTTGTTTCTAGCTAGTGGGGCGCATGCCATGCCGATGTTTCCTAGAAACCCTGGAGACACTGCAAGAGCGACTGCAAGAGCTTTGCGTGAGCAGCCTTCAGTGGTGAGGCCAGTGCTGCCTGTGACGGTAGCGCACCGAGACAAGCTCAAGACTGTGTTCTACGAATGGCTGCGAGAAAGTGAGATTGACTTTGATCTCATGTTGGCACGTCATCATGAATGCATTGAAGAGATAAACATGGTCCTGGTGCGTTTTGGAAAGGCTTTATACAGTGCTGGAAGGCCGTATAACCACTACCTTGAAACCATAAACCTGGTTGTGAGTAAAAAGCCTCTTTTGAGACGCATGCTGCAGATGGCTTGGGACTATGCTTTCAGTTGGGTCAAACAGGAACCCTCGGCTCACCACGTTGCTATGCCTTTTCAAGTTTTGCTGGGATGTATTTCGGTTGCGATTGTTTGGGGCTGGGACAAGGTGGCAGGTGCTCTCGCATTGATGTGGGGTCCCCTTCTTCGTGCAGGAGAATTTCTTACCACCTCAAGATCTCAGCTCATGCTGCCACGAGATGTGCAGCATTCAATCAGCTTTGCCCTGGTTTCCATCCCAGAGCCGAAAACTAGACTGACAGCAGCGCGGCACCAAGTAGCCAAGCTAGACATTCCTGACCTGCTTTGCGTTGTGGATATGGCCTTTGGAAAATTGAGGGCGAATGAGAACCTTTGGCCTGGCAGCGGACAGACCCTGAGAACACGCCTGAAGCAGATTCTGGTTGCTTTGCAATTACCGATTCAGCGCAGCCTGCAGCTGAAGCCACTTGATCTGGGGTCACTCCGTTCAGGCGGGGCGACATGGTTGATAGCAACTACAGAACAAAGTGATTTAGTTTTGCGGAGAGGGCGATGGCTGAATGCAAAGACGATGAGTATATATCTGCAAGAGAGTATGGCGGTTCTTTACCTCCAGAAAGTTTCTCCCGGTGCAAAAGAACGTGTGCTTTTGTTTGCCTCGTTTTTCACAGGCTTGCTTGAACGAGCAGTGGTTTTCCAAAGGGCCCATGTTCCTGCGAACCAATGGAACATACTGCTGCAACTTGAAAGATGACAGTCCGTGTCAAAAATGGTGGGTGTCAGTGGGAAGGATGGAGAAGAACGATCAGGTTGCCTTAGCAGCCAAACCTTGTGCCAGATCCAGAGGGATTGCGGAAAACAAGTGTGCCGTGCTTGAGTTGATGACCATTTCATCCACGACTGCCTGGTGCTTGTTCCTCTCAAGCTTCCCTTCCCTGTCTACGTCATCCCGCCCATCACGTTTCAGCAGGTTGATATATATATATATATATATATTGTACGAAACAGCCTCAAAAAAAGTTGAATCTGTAGATGTCAACTGCGGTGCTACTAGGATGGTGGATGTAATATATCCAGGTTCAAGAGATCAAACGGACAAGATAGCTTTGCGTTAAACATGGAACCTCCAAGTGATTCAAGTTGCCTGCAACGCAGCCAATGAGTCGCACTGACCTCTACAGTGACCAGAGATCTAGGACTTAGATCCAGGTACTAAGAGGTGATGAAGATCCAAAGCCAAAAAATCAATGAGCACCGATGAAAAGGGCTGCACTTGCAGCCGCAGATTTTCACAAAACTGGATTGCAATCAGCTGGTTTTGTGGGGCCAAGGTGGCACTCTTCCACCAGCCAGAGCCCAAGTTCAAGGTTTCTCACGTTTCTCATAAGGGACCCAGAGGATGTCCAACAGCCACGGCTTGAGAGGCTTTGATCACTCGCTGAGGCTCACAGGATCTGCCCTCTCAGGCCGACGTTGTGATCATCGGTGGTGGCTCCATCGGAACGTCCACGTTGTACCACTTGCGAAAGGAGGCACGGCTGGGTGCAAATCTGACTATTCTGACTTTGAGGGAAAGGTGTTCCTCAGTTCACCATGGTTTTGACACTAGGGTTCCAATCACTTACTTGGTCATTTTAGGGCTGTGTGGATCATTGAAATATATTGAAATTTGTGACAAGGAAAACCACAAGTCGCATCAGATCCAGACAGTGCGCAGGGAGTGAATGCTGTCCTGCTTGAACGGCACCAGCTCACAGCTGGCACGTGCAGAACTTGGTGGATCAACCGCTGTGTAGCCTTTTTTTCCTCTCCAAGATTCCAAGAAATGTACTCAACTTGTTTTAGTATGTTTTTACAACTTCCAGAGTCTAGAGCAATCTCCACTAGCAGGTTGTTTCAATAGGTTTTTTCCCATGCTTTTCCAACACCAACTCGGGAAACGAAGGATTTCCTTACCTGGCATTGAGGACCTGGCATTCAGCAGGGATGCTTTGGCGCTTGCGACCCACAGATGCCGACATTGAGCTGAACGCCTACTCCCGTTGGCGACCAAGAACTGATGAAGTGCCAGATCCTGGTGTATTTCACAACATTTCACGCGTGAACAAAGACAGCAGAAACATATTGCATTGGATTGCACCATGTGATTTAAACATATTTAAACATATGTTTGTATCCTCGATCTGGAATCAGAGCCATCGAATCCACCGGAATCTCTTGTGGGTTGACAGTCCTGAGGCGAAATGTGCAAACAACTCGAGCAGGAAACAGATATTGCCAGCTGGACTGAGAATGGTGGCCTGTTTGTTGGCACCAATGCAGAGCGGCTCGCAGAGTACAAGCGGTTTGCAGAAACCGGCAAGTATTTTGGCATCGAAGCTCAGCTGACACAGTCCTCAGCTTGAATTGGATGTCGTTATCATGTATCAAACAAATTCAAACTATGCCCAACTCGTTTGCCAAACTCGTTTCCAGCTTCCTGCTTCCTGAGCTTGCACAATCTTGCACAGCCAGCCAGTCTTTCCAAACGCACTGCCACTGAGGAAAGCCATGTTCTGTCGCCATCAGAAGTGAAGAATGTGCACCCGCTGCTCAGAGTGGATGACATCTACGGAGGTGTTTATTCGCCGGGCGATGGCACGATAGACCCTACCAGCATTTGCAACGCCTATGCCAAGGCAGCTAAGAAGTATGGAGGGGGAGTTTACGAGAATGTGACTGCAACTTGGACTGAAATCAAACATCTTCAATCTTGATGTTTTTTTCTTAATAACGGCAGTATCATGATCCAAAACGCACCATATCAGATATGATATACATAGATATACACTATCAGATACATAACATCTAGTATATAATTGAATAACAACACATTTCCAGCCAAGAGACTCTCATGTGCAAGTGCAGACGATCAAATTCAGTTCTATCCCGTCTCATTTCCGATTTTGACAACTGCCGAAGTCTTTTGCCGATATTGAGGTGAGCGGCATTGAAGTGGAAGACTACAAGACCTTGGGTGGTGCCAATTCCCGGCGGATCCAAGCAGTTCTGACCGCCTGTGGGCAAAGAATCCAGACGCCCACAGTGGTCAATGCATGTGGTGCGTGGGCCAACGAGATTGCAAGCATGGTAGATGTACAGATTCCTTTGAAAGCCATGAAACACGCGATGGTCTTGACAGAGCCTATTGAAGGGATGCATAGCGGACTGCCTAATGTGAGAGATCATGATTTGTCGGTTTACCTCAAAACACAAGGAGACTCCATGGCAATTGGCGGCTATGAGCAAAATCCGGAGTTTTGGCCAGATGTCGATCCTCAATTTGCCTTTGGCCTCTTTGAGCTCGATTATGATACCTTCGGACAGAACTTGGCGGGCCACATGCAACGTTGCCCTGTGATCGAAGAAACTGGAATCAAATCCACAGTTTGCGGTCCCGAATCCTTCACCCCAGACCACAAGCCGCTGATGGGTCCATTTCCTGGTCTTCAAGGTTTCTTCTTAGCCTGTGGCTTCAACTCCATGGGCTTGATGCTTGGTGGTGGAGTTGGCAGGGAAATGACCAAGTGGATCCTTACCGGTTCTCCAGAAGTCGATCTCTTCAGCTTCGATTGTGCACGTTTCCATCCTACCAGTGTCAGAGATGATGTTTGGGTGAAAGACAGGACGCATGAGAGTTATGCCAAGACTTATGCCATCGTCTTTCCCCACGACGAGGCCCTGGCTGGCCGTGGGAGTCGCAAGTCGGCTTTGTATGATGAGTTGCTGAGCCGCGGCTGCGTGTATCAAGCTAGACATGGCTTCGAGCGACCGGGCTGGTTTGAAACATCCTTGATGCCGGGATCGCAGGAACCCAAGAGTTATGACTACTATGGTGCCTATGAGGAAGGGGCCTGGAGATTGGGCGAACAAGACCACCCAGACGTTCCAAAGCATCCAGAACACAAATACTTGGATTTGGTCGAAGGAGAGCTTACTTTCGATTGGCCAGCCAGTCATCGCACCGTTGCAGAGGAATGTCGTGCAGCTCGTGAGGGTGTAGCATTTTTTGACCAGTCCTATTTTGGGAAATTCTTCTTGCGTGGAGAGGAGGCAGACCAAGCAGTGCAGTATTTGTGTGGTGCTGATATGGAAGGAAAACAAGTTGGATCCGTCACCTACACACCCCTGTGCAACTCTCGAGGAGGTGTTGAGGCAGATTTGACCGTGACCAAATTGAAAGATGCCGATGGAAGCAACTACTATTATTTTGCTGCAGGGGGAAATACGGCAACAAAAGACCTGGCATGGATCCGAAAGGTTCTGGAAGATAACAAGTTCAAGGCAAAGATTGATGATGACAGCGATTCCATGACACTGACCTCAGTCCAGGGTCCATACAGCCGGAAGCTTCTGCAGTCACTTACAGATGTTGACATGGACAATGAAGCCTTTCCTTTCTCCTCTGCAAGGTGGTTGAACATTGCAGGGTGTCAGTTGTTGTCTCTGCGGCTGACTTTTGTTGGCGAGTTGGGCTTTGAGCTTCACGTTCCATCGGACTCAGCTGTTTCCGTCTATCGTGCGGTGCGAGAGGCTGGTGAGATGCTCTCACAGACCGAGTGTGTCCCTGTTCGGGATGCTGGGTATAGAGCAATTGATAGCTTGTCTGCTGAGAAGAACTTGAGGCATTGGCATGCTGATCTCAGCAATCGCGACACGCCTTTGGAGGCTGGAATTGGATTCACCGTCCTATCCAAGCTGAAGCGCACAGATGCACCAAACTTCTTAGGGCGCCAAGCACTGGAGAAGCAGCGTGCAGAAGGTTTACAGCGCAAGCTGGTGTGTTTGGTGTTGGAAGCTGGGAACGTGCCTCTGCATGGTGCTGAAAGCATTTGGAGAGATGGAGAATGCGTGGGCTATGTTCGCTCAACTGCATTTGGTCACACCATCGGCAGCTCCATTGCTTATGGCTACGTGGATTGCCCAAGGTGCAAGCTTTGCAAAAACATGTCATGTGGAATTTTAGCATGTACTGCACATACAGCCTGAGCATTCATATGAGCAATGCCACGAGCCTCTTTGTGTCATGTCGCAAGAAAGCACGCACCAGAGTCAATTGGGCTTCTTAGATTCAATCATATTAGATCACATTTAGATCCAAGTAGTCTGAGTAACCTTTGGGGGCACTCCGCATAAGTCACATAACCATATGTCCTGGCATAGCTTTGCGGATCAGGTCGGAACCCAAGATCACCAACAAGTGGCTGGAGGCTGGCGAGTGGCACATCGGAGACAAGGGTGAGAAGCATCGTGCCAAGCTGCATTTGAAGGCCAGGTAGTGCACTGATACTGCACCTATTTTAGGCATAACTTTACCAACATGTGTGCTTTGTTGAGCCAATGCCGCGTGGACTTGTATGACATGGATTGATGGATGCGGATGCACATGATGCACTGAGAAAGGCTTAGGGAAGTGAACACCTTCACAACAGTGTGCAATTCGATTGAAGAGCTGAGTGTTTCACTGCTTGGCTGCTCGGCTTCAGGCCCCATTTGATCCTACAAACTCACGGGTGAAGGGAAGCTATGATATTCCGATGCCATCTTTGACCTTTAGCCACCTGGCATCACCTGGCTCTATCTTTGAGCCCTCCAAAATTCTGTTCACAGCCAGCCCATTCCAGCCCCTTCCCTCCGTTCCAATCTGCGCGACAACCTACGGCACAAGGTCAACCGGTGGCTCAGGCTCAAGTATGAAGGTCTGAGCGAGGCAGCTAGTTTCAGTGACCGCTGCAGATCCCTTGTAGTTTTGTTTTTCTACCTTTATCAAGGATCTGATGTTGAGATATCAATTACTTCTGAATATCTCACACGATCTCATACTTGTGAGGATTTGTGAGGTGCTGGGTACGAACTCAATTCCAGGATTTGAGGGATCAAGAACTTCTTTGTCAAATCGAAAGCATTTTGCAGCCAAATTCAGAGCAGAGCAATTGAGATGAAGCGTCAAATGAAAAACCATACGTAATTTCAACATCTTCCATGATATCCCCTACATCCTTCCCCTTCCCCTCTAGTTTATGCACCTCATTTGACCTGCGCTTGTTGCGCAGGTTCGACCGCAACGATTTTTGAGGCCAGAGATTTCTGAAAAAGCCGTAGAGCTGTTGGCCTGTCCTTGGGCCTTCTGCCACAAGCGGGATAAGTGGGGATATCACCAACAAACATTGGGGATATGATTCAATATGATGGATTTGTGGATCTTACATTTTATTTTGCCAAGCGTTGCCTGGATTCAGAATTTCAACCATGTTTTTTGAGGGCCCTTGGACTACTCAAATTCAATCGCACGCTGCAAAATGATAAATCGAGATAAATCGGGTAGTGAAACCTCTACGCTGGTGAATTCACTGCACGAGAGGTAGAAGGTGAGCTTTGATCTCACATGTGCATATTTGTTGATACATGTCGATACTAAATCCGGGTCCTGCATCCACGTCTGAAAAATGCTTCAGACGATGAACTATTTAGATCTAGATGCATCTCCCTCACCTTTCGAAGCGCGAGTGAAAATCAGAATGCCGCTGTGGCGGAGACAATCCACACACTTTTTGGAGGGAATGTGGATGGTCTCCATTCGCAACATTCAAATGGTCATTTGCGGGCGGGAATTGCATTTCCTGGTTGATGACTACGAGACATCTAACCGTGCTTCTGCAAAAACCTACTGGTAGATACTGGTAGCATCTGGTAGTGGAATAGTGTTTCTGATTCATTTCACCGAGGATTCCCCACAAGAGAATGGCCAGCAAGTGGAGAACAACCAGGCAGCAGAAAGCTAAAGCATGAATTGCCATGGGTGGGATGGCAAAGATGGGAAAGCACAAGCCCAACAACTGTGAAAATCTGCAGTAGTGACAGTGACTCACTCCCGGGACCTGGAGAAAGAACATGGTCTCCAACAAGCTGATGACAAAGATGGGATGAGCTGTGATCCTATGAGCCTGTGACTCAATGGAGCTAGAGAAGCTTGAAGAATGGAGCAGCAGGTGGACGAGTGCTGCTTGATGCACCGAAGGAATTCGTGTCAGCTTCACTTCCAGACAAGTCAGAGACACTAGCCGCACTAGCCCTCACGGCTGTGCCTGGCAGAGCTTGGCCATGGCTTTTCGAGATGTGAAGCGGTCTGGTGTGCGACAGATGTTGAGGTCGTGGCAGCCAAACCCGGTATTGACAAGTGCAACAGGGGGGGCACGTGCAACGGTTGGGCCAGGGGCATTGTCATCGCAAACTCGTTGGCGTTGCTCCTCCACAGACCCACGGGGGATCAGCAAGTGTGTGCCACAGACGGTTCTCCGCTCGGCCGAGGATTGGCTTATGACAAGCACAAACTTTGAACAAAGAAAAAGACCAGCTTGAGAGCTGAATGATTCCTACCAGGATGAAGAGTGACGTCCTGAAATGGACTAGATGACTAGATGTGTTCTGAAACTTGTCCTCTTGACATTTTCAACAACATCAACATCGTCCATCTTTGCATGTGCAGATTCCTGCTCATTCCCTTGTGATTTTGTATGATTCCACCTTTCCAAACCGACTTCTGTGGGAAGCTGTCCGTGGAACGTCGACCGTGTGGAACGTGTTTCCGCGGAGATGACCGGCAGATGTGGCGCCAGCGGATCAGTGCGAATGGAGTGACGGAACCAATGGCATGGGCAATGCATATGGGCAAGAAATGGCAAGAAGCCGTGTGATGAGCCAGGTTTCAATGCCTTTGTGCTCTATTACCAGGAGAATATGAGCAACTTGGTAACTGCGACCTACATGCAACATCACGGGGTCAGCCAAGTCTTTCAGAATTTGGTGGAATTGGCAGCTGCCACCCAGCGCTCAGTCTCGGGTGAAGTGCTGGGCCGCTGGGTGGACAAATCTGATGATCGCGTGCAGTTCATGAACGCGTACAAGTTACGCGGCGTGGGTTGCATGAGGCCCACCAACCTTGGTCCTACACAGCCCTGATGTGGCAACAAGGTACGGGAGCAGCGGGTGAAGTTTTCTGAATCGGCTCATTCCAGACGTCCCACGGCTCAGGGTGGCCACCCGGTGACATCGGACTGGCCATGGCGCTGGCCGAGTTGGAGAAGTCCTCAGCAGCAGGCCCCTTCTTTATAGCCTTTCGGTTAGCCCTAGTTTGTGCTGGGATCGAATGGTTTTGGAGAATTGTAGGATTTTGATGGATTTTGTGCCTGGGAATTGAAACTGGAAGCCACTAGATTCTAGTGAATCCATTAAGATATGCTGCGATCCATTAGATTCACATGTTTCTGGATTCTTGTGCCATTTGATTCGATTGGTTCCACATGTCACATGTTCAACTGACTTTGGAGTTTGAATTGGTATACCCCAACATACCCCAACTATTGCCACATATTGCGACCCCAACCTTCCAGGTTTGGGTGAAGTGCGGCAAGTAGAAGGCGAATGCTTCAACAAAGCTTCTGCAGCGGTGGTTGTGGCAGCCGGGGCCCATGAAGAGTTGTGAAAGAAGACCGAGCAGTTGAAGAAGAATCCAGATGCAGTCGACGACAAATTGAAGCGCGCCAAGAGCTGCACCCGTCACTTGGACAACGAAAAAGTCTTGGGCCTTGGGTAAAAGGCATGGCAACATATGGCAGGGTGAGTGGGACAGAAGCTGGTCACATAGATGTTTGATGATGTTTGATTGGCAGCCAATGTCCTGCCCTGCTTGCAGGTGATGTGTTGCTTAGTCACTTAGTCCACTGGTTCGGACTTACAGCTTGGATCCCCCTACAGCCTTGCAAGGAAAGAGGGCACCAGCAGGCGTCCTTGCAAGGGGTGGAACAGCACATGTCGGACCCCTTTGGCATCCTTTCAGGCACCAGATTTAGATTGCTCGGATTGAACCAGCCGAGAGCGACTGGAAAAAGATGAGCTGAAAAACATGAAACACTAATGGCTGTGCGTGGCCGAGTCCGGCAGGAAAGTCAACAGCTCAACATTTGGTGTTTCGAAGCCGGGAGTTGCATTTGGTAGCAACATGTAGCAACTTCCTTGGGGGCGTTTTGATTGCCATTCCTCTTATAAGATCTCATGAGCTTTGCCGGATCAATCAGGACATGAAGAATCAGCACAACAACATACAACAACCCAAGCATTGCACCAAACCCAGAAAGTCATGACAACTACAGTGCTGCTAAAAAGTGATGTTTCAGATTTGAACGTATGAATCAACAGACATGAGTCTGCCAACCTACTTAAGCATCAGAAAAGAAACTTAGAAGGCAGATCCAGCTTTTGCACAGTTTTTGCTGCCTCCAGTGCGGAGTATGATTCTGTTGAGCAACAGATATTTGCTGCCTATCCCAGAGATGCTGCGCACTCTGCCATCGATTCCGCTTAGATGCAGGGCTCTCTCAAGGCTCTTGGACCGTGGGATTGAAGACTGATGATAAGACTGGCCATGCCTCTACTGTAGACTGCCATCAGTCCTGTGCAAGAACAAGTGCTTGTGTAGCTGGAGGTCGTTCAGTGAATTGGCTGCACCGCTTGAGGCATGTGGGACATACAAAGTTTGAAGTAAGCTGCAAGTGAAATCTGTCACTGGTGAGTCATGAGCATCCTCTGACAGGCCATTGCCAAAGCTGATGAAATCATCTCTCGAACAAGCCGCCTCTTCATCGACAACCAATATGTAGAGGCGTTCACCAAGACGTGACTGAGACTGAAACATGTTGTGAAATTCAAAATAGACCAGAGAGTATGCGCCAAAGGAAATCCGAAACGACTGAAAGAGGTCCGTTGGGGACATCTTTCATTGGGTTTTGGTTTAATCTTCCTGTGAAAGTCCCGCAGGCAGAAGCTGGCCGACTACCTGTGCTGTCACCCAGAGATGGCAAGCCTTTTGTCGCTGACTTGGTGGGCATACCTTGAGAAAGCCAGAGATACAGCTGCTCCCGGAACCGTGATTTGCATTGGTTTCTCGCAGATTGCTGGATTCTAGGACATCAACGATAAATGCATTCTGGAGTTTTATTTTCCCGTGTCGATTTTGTCCTGCAATGGTGGGGTCAATGCCCTCCCCGCATGAGGCGAGTATTGCACACGCGTCCGCCGGGGATGTTGATAGAGCAGTGCAATCCGCAAGGCTGGAAAACTGATTTGGAATGAGAGAAGGTGGACACGTATGAGAAATGGAAAGTCATACATTCTTTCCAGGAATCTTGGACAAAACCTGACTCTCCGGCTTGTGGAAATAACTTGTAAAACTTACAACGCTGCAATCTACTATATATTTTGTTTGCATTCCCAACATGGGCGGTTTTGAAGACAGCCGACAAAACCGCACCTAAGACAGGCAATTGTCATCCATTGGGCATCTCAGGGTCTCCAGCATCCCACGGCAGGCGATGCTTTGACAACGATGGCTGGCCCCAACAGGATGTCAAGGCCAAGCTCTACTGGTTGCGATGCTTGCGATGGTTGGTCATGCCTTCTACATTGTTGGGCTCTGCGAAACTTACGCGTCTCATGCTAGATATCAGATATGGCAGCGTTTCGTGTTTCATGATCAGCCACCTTTTCGGTGTCCCTGGCCCACTATGTACCATCGTCATGGTCATGGTCATCGTCATGATACTCGTCATCTTCATCCTAGTAATATCTGATCTATGGAGAGGCGAGGGCAGAGATCCTGAAGCGTATCGCGGAGTCTCTGAGGCAGCCAGAGGCTGGATCAGCATATTATCTTGCAACAAGTGGGGGTGGTCTTAGTAGAGGTGGAGATGTAGCTCAATGATTATTCACAGGCCTGAAGAAACTTTTGAAGGCCAGACATCATGGAAGACAATGTACACAAGCAATCACAAGCATCTCATATACTGTAGATATTGGGACGGCTTTTTACAGAAATAGCAACGCACTAGAGCTTCCAGACTCAGACATTTGCATATTCACAGAATGTAGTAGTGTAGATGTTGGTCACAGCATGTCACAGCAAGCACAGCAAGCAAAGCTCCAAGCAGTTCTTTTGTTTTTTGCAGCTACTTTGTTCGATTTGCAAAATGCAACTCTACCAAGGACGATTCCAAAAGACCGAAGTTCAAAACGCAAGCCAATTGTGGAAGTTTCAGAATCTTACTCTGAAGGGCAGAAATAGATAAAGTCCAACATGGACAGTGGACAGGAGAAAGGACAAAGGGAAAAGGGGAAAAAGGGAAAAGGAAACCAAAGAAGGAACAAAGACCAGAAACCAGGCAACGAAGAACACGTGAAAATATGAAGGAATTCATACAGTACGACGTGTACTTTTGCTATTCCATACTGTATCCCAAGTATTATCATGAGATATCCTGAGTATTCTGCGCACCCATGAACCTTCTGAAATCCTTCCAGCAGTGAGCTTGCTTATTGACTTGCGTTGAACAGGAGTTACCATTTTTGAACCTGAATAGAGGGATGTCCTAAGATGTCCTAAGCTAGGAACCCACAAGCCACCTTTCTTCGATCTTGGCATAGAGGACTTGGACAGTTGGAAAGAACCCTCGAGTATTGACCACAGGTTTCCGACGCACTCTGCGCTCGATCCTCAGTACTGTCCGTTTGGTGAGGCAGCACTATTTGAAGCACTATTTGTATTTGAATATATATATATATTTAATATATATATATATATATATATATATATTGTGAAATTGACATGTCAGTGTCATTTCCTTCCACAGGTGTCACCTGAATCATTCGTGATGCCGCTGCATATCGGCTGGACAGGCCTTGAGCCTCTATTNGTGTCATTTCCTTCCACAGGTGTCACCTGAATCATTCGTGATGCCGCTGCATATCGGCTGGACAGGCCTTGAGCCTCTATTGGCTGGATGGTAGAAAACAGAAGTTGAGCGGCAGTTGTGAGGTCATTGGACCTAGGAGCTAGGTAGAATTCCCCATAGGATATTGGGCCGCTACCCGTGCTTCCGCATNGCAGTTGTGAGGTCATTGGACCTAGGAGCTAGGTAGAATTCCCCATAGGATATTGGGCCGCTACCCGTGCTTCCGCATGGTAGCGGAGCCCTGAGCTCCAAGGCAGGGCATCCGTGCGCCAGCGCCGTTTGCTGGTGAAGTGGCCATCAAGGCCAACACGTGCAGCACCTTTGACCTTTGGTGCTGATCAACATGGAGAAGGACTCTGGATCTTTCAGAGATCTTGTCTTCGATGGTAGACCTGGTAATTACCGAGAATTCCGGAGAAAGACAATCCTTGCTGTAGCTGGTTTAGAGGAAAAGCATGTGCATTTAGCTGGACCAAGGTTGCTCACCCGACTTCAAGGAGAAGCCTACCGAGCCACAGAACACTTAGCTGTGTCAGACCTGCGCCGTGAAGATGGTTGGTTGCAGGTTATCAGAGCCTTGGATACCCACTATGCCTTCTTGCCTGAAACCGAGTTGCACGAAGCAATAGATAGTTTCCTGTTTGATCTGCGGAAAAAGCCCCATGAAGGAGCCACTGCATTTGCCTCCAGGTTCAAAACAGCATTGTCTCGAGTGCAAGCACTGATAGCCCAAGAGCGTTCCTCTGCCAAGACCAAGAAACGTAAGGGGAAGGATTCAGTTGTCAGTGCTGAGCCTGACGATAGTAGTGTAGAGCTTAGTGATGCAGATTCAGATCCGAGATCTCACAGTTCCCGGCCTGAAAGGCCAACAGCCGAAGCAAGTGCATCCGCCGGAGCGACAGCTCATGCATCCGGCCCAGCAGCAAGTGCTGCACCACCGGAAACCCCGGCACCAAAAGCAGCTGCGGCACCACAGCCGCATGGTTCACCGACAGCCCATGGTGAAGCCGAAGAGCAGAGAACTGCTCGCAGCCGTGACACGTCCGAGCATGGACGTCGCCGACATAGCAGCCGAGGTTCAAGAGGTACTCATGCAGGTGACCGAAGAAGAGATGAATTGAAGATGGCATACATGCTAGGAACCATAGAGGTTGGCCACACCAAGCCTTCGCCAATCTTTCCTTCCACTGTTTTGGGTCATNAGCCCAAGTCATCCGTGCCACAGGCGGTTCATCCCGCTTTGCAGAAGTTGAGAGAATCCTCCGTGCCTCCGACTTTGATGAATCCCGTAGCCGCCAAGAAGATAGACGACCGCCTGCACATCATGGTAGTTCACGTACTCCCAGAAGAGAATCCTATGCTGTTGCTCACCGTCAGCAGGAAGTGCATGCGATGGAAGATGATTCATCAGATCTGCAAGAGCCTATGACTAGTGGTTCAGGTTCCGATGATGCATATATATGGCTGATCAAACTGCCGATGGTCCTCCTGACCAAGATGAAAATGATTCTGACTTGGAGTTAAAAGAGGTTTATGAGATGAAACAAAAAGCAAAGAAAGACTTCAAGAGATCATTTAAGACCTACAAAGAAAGCAGAAAGCGAGTCAAGGAGATCAAGAAAGNAAGAGGTTTATGAGATGAAACAAAAAGCAAAGAAAGACTTCAAGAGATCATTTAAGACCTACAAAGAAAGCAGAAAGCGAGTCAAGGAGATCAAGAAAGCAAGACAGCCATACTACCCAGTAGTTGCTTTGAGCCAGCCAGGTGACAGCAGTGCCAGCACTTTGCAGCCTGCCAGTGCCTCATCTGCACCCAAGAAACAAGAGTTTAGATATGACAAGTCCAAACAGCAGAAAGTGTTTCCGCCGAAACGTCCGCCACGAAAAGAAGATGCTCANAAGAGTTTAGATATGACAAGTCCAAACAGCAGAAAGTGTTTCCGCCGAAACGTCCGCCACGAAAAGAAGATGCTCATTTCACAACTGAGAAGATGGCGATGGATTTTGCATATATGGTTGTCACACAAGAGTGGAACAATGATAGTCCTACCTTGGATGTGTTATTGGCCTCCATTCCTGATGGTTGTGCAATCATAGACACTGGATGCACTACGAGTGTGATTGGTCTTGACACTGCAGTCCGATTCCAGAAACTCTTCGAGCAGAAGGGCCTTCCATGCCCTGAAAAGTGCACTTTGCCAGCAGTTGAGTTGAAGGGCTTTAGTGGGGACCGTAGAATCACGACCTATGGACTGAAATGGACAGTGAAGTTCGCCGAACTATGGGGTACAATCACAACGTATGTAGTCAATGGCCCAACACCTTTTCTTTTGTCGAGGCGAGTCCTGGAAGGGATGGAAGCAAACCTGGATTTGGGAAAAGGAACGATTAGCAGTGCCAAACACGGTATGAAAGATGTGCCATTGAAGCGTGCTGCAAATGGCCATTTCCTCCTGCCGTTTTGTGATGAGCCTTCAGAGTTCGAGCCAACGTGTCCGCCTTCCTCACACAGTGCAGATGTAGCCATCACCGATGCCACCAGTGGTTCACCGCCGGAAGTCGTATCTATTTCAGAGTCCGAGACTGCTGAATCCGAACCAGCAGTGCCAAGCAATGAGCCCAATGACGCAGAAGATGCCACAACATCCAGTNCTATTTCAGAGTCCGAGACTGCTGAATCCGAACCAGCAGTGCCAAGCAATGAGCCCAATGACGCAGAAGATGCCACAACATCCAGTTCCATGAGGCGGGGCAATCCGCCGTGTCGTAGAACTAAGAAGCAAGTTCTGCAGCATGTTGTGAAGAACACTAGAAAGGGTGTTGTAAATGTGGATAGGTTTAGAAATGAGCTTGTCCAGTTGTTTGGAAGTAGAGCCTCAGAATGCACGCAGGCCTTTGTAGCATATAAGCCACGTTTAAAACGTATTCCTGAAGATGCTGATAAGCAGCCATACTTGAGAAGTATCGCAACCCTGACCACTCAGGGGGAAATGTCTGTCCAACCTTGGAACACCCGTGCCGCAGGCAGTGNAAGAGTTTAGATATGACAAGTCCAAACAGCAGAAAGTGTTTCCGCCGAAACGTCCGCCACGAAAAGAAGATGCTCATTTCACAACTGAGAAGATGGCGACGGATTTTGCATATATGGTTGTCACACAAGAGTGGAACAATGATAGTCCGACCCTGGATGTGTTATTGGCCTCCATTCCTGATGGTTGTGCAATCATTGACACTGGATGCACCACGAGTGTGATTGGTCTTGACACTGCAGTCCGATTTCAGAAACTCTTCGAGCAGAAGGGCCTTCCTTGCCCTGAAAAGTGCACTTTGCCAGCAGTTGAGTTGAAGGGCTTTAGTGGGGACCGTAGAATCACTACC
>BGPT01001144.1:54627-133305 GCA_003297045.1 Symbiodinium sp. clade C Y103
AGTTGAGCGGCAGTTGTGAGGTCATTGGACCTAGGAGCTAGGTAGAATTCCCCATAGGATATTGGGCCGCTACCCGTGCTTCCGCATATATATATATATATATATATATATTTGATCTATTTTGATTTATTTCGGGTCCAGGTGATAGAGAGCCGAGACTGCGGGAAGCCTTTCTCCGAAAGCGGGCTCCACAGGGTCCAGAGGGGTGCAAGGAGGTTTTGCCCTGACCAAGTTGCGCTCCGAACAACAAGCAGAAAAAACCGAGTTCAGAGTTGAACAATCAGTGGATATCAGTGGCTTTAGAGTGGTGGAGATCTGTGGAAATCTGTGGAGATCTGAGGTCAAGGAGATCTGGGTGTTTGTGCAGACACCTTTGACTACTACGCAGAGGTGGCTCCAAAGATGATGAAGCCGAACTACGAGAATTCAACGGGTACAGCCGAATTCTATGCGAGGCAGAGATGTTTGGGGAGTTTTGAATCCCAGTTCTGCCTTTTGTTTGGTGCCACTTCTAGAGTGTGTTGTTTGTTGCTATGTGTTTCTGATTTGCACTTAGCCGTTGGCACAAGGTTTCCACATTTTAACACACCGAACAGCTCATGTAAACCCAAGCAGAAACCCGAGTCTTGGACATGAAGTTTCCAAAATACTCGAACAAATAAGACAGTTGCCTTGCACAATGAGCGATTTTCTGCTCTGCTTTGATGGCTGACCTCCCATGCTGTCAACATCTGTCAACTGTTCGAAACTCCTTGGAATCATCTCTCAGATGCATCAGGATAGAGACGGAACCCCTGGGCGTCGTTGGGTCCTTGCCTCAGGGTTCCTGTGCCTGCTGGCTTGTGTCAACTGCATCTTGCTGAGGTGTATCACTCCATGGAACTTTCCTTTGATGCAGGCTGCAGGGAACCCCATGGAGTCGAGCTGTTTCGATCTGATCACAAAACAATACAAGACATACTCGGTTTTGATTTGCAGATCTATGAATGATTTGCACCTCTATATCACCATCTATTGCAGAAACCATCGGTTTTGCGCAGTTATATCCCCAGTAGGTGATGTTAACAGGACATCTACCAGCCCCCTGACGAGACTCTGCCGAGGTGCTGAAGGTCGCACCAGCCCTCGCTGCAGGCTGCACCGTGGTCCTGAAGCCATCGCCCCTGGCGTCCTTGACGTGTTGCGCCCTGGGGGAGTTGGTGGCAGCCGCTGGTGCACCGCCAGGATTGGAATGGGGATAAGGATGGATACTTGGGGATACTTGGCTTAATCATGGGAGAGCAAAGTATCTGAATTTGCTGCTTTTGTTTTGTGCAAAGACGTTCTTGCAGGAGCTTTGAATGTCATCACTGGTGGCCCACCAGAAGCCTTGGAAGGCCTTGAAGAGATGTGCTGGAAATGGCTGGACCATTTTGATCCATTTTGAATAGTGCTGCCACGTGCTTGGCAACAACACCCGTCTCAGGCGGAGGCAGTTCAGGGCAGTATCTCATTGACCATCACATGCTGGACAAGGCCTGGTGGGTTGTGAAGCCGATTGAGAACCCAACAGATGTGCAGTTTTAAAATTTCAGAAAACAGACTCCTTCGCAGGTCTCCTTCACAGGAAGCGGAACGGCTGGCAAGAAGATGCTTGAGGTGTTGACCGATGTCAGTTGCCTGTAATTGTCCCAAGGATCGGAAGCTGCCTAGAATCTAGTGTTCTGTATTCGAATCCTTTTTCGGAAGTTGCGAAAGTTGCTAGTCTCAGCCCGCATGGCTCTTCTTTCGTCAGTATGCACAGGCGTCTGCATCCAAACTGCGCCCAACTTGCTTGGTGCACTCCTCAGTGACGCAAGAAGCGGCGCCTCAATTCTTCTTATCCTCAATTCATGCAGAGAATATCACAGAATCATTCTTTATCCAGTGGAAAGTCAATAATTTTCCAGACCTGCTGTCGCCGATCTTCCTTGTTTTCCCATCTCGAGGAGCTGGGTGGAAAGTCTGCCTTCATCATCTTTGATGCACAGCTCTCAGATATCGATGTTTTCACTGCGCATAGGCCAAGCCGCAACAGATGGAGACAGTCACCATGCAGATGCCTTGCTGGAGTCGGTTGATTCTTGATCCATATGGATCCATCAGAATTAGTGTTTTCATTCCCACAGCTGAGGATGTGGCAGATTGTTTGGACTCGGTGGTTGACTGGGTCCGAGCCAAAGCTGCAGTGTCCCAGGGCAGATCGACGCAGTTTGCTGCGAGGTCATGGTTGGTATCTTCCAGTGCACAGGACAGGTTTGCTACCGCCTTAGCACGACTTCGTTGCAGACGAGAGTTCAAGACCAGAATAATTTCAGAATCCAACAGGTACTTTTTGTAAACGATTGTCAGTTCATTGCTCCTTGCTTGCTGATGCATTTTCACTTTTGTTGTATCCCTCCCTTTCCAAGGCTCAGCTACCAGCCGCGTGCTGGTACATGAAAGCCTTGAGCAGAAGTTAATTGACCGCTTGCTTGAGCGGGTCAGGACTGCAGCTAGTTATGTCACCCTCGCAACAGTTTTTCAGAGGTCGCGCGGGCAACATTTTAGGTCGCAAACGTTTCGCGAAAGTTACACACACACATATATATATTATATTAATATATATATATATATTATATATTAATATATATATATATATTATATTAATATATATATATATATATATTATATATATTATATATATATATATATATATTATATATTATATATATTATATATATATATTATATATTATATATATATAATATATAATATATATANATATTATATATATTATATATATATATTATATATTATATATATATAATATATAATATATATATATAATATATATAATATATAATATATATAAATATATATATAATATATATATATATATATTAATATAATATATATATATATATTATATATATATATATTAATATATATATATATATTATAAATGAGACGGAGATCTTTGCAAAAGTTCCTCGAAAGTTGCGCCAAGGAGCTGGCGAAAGTGAAAGTGCGTTTTGAAGGGAATAGCCTAGTAAGCCTTACAAATAGAAACCCAATAAGTAATAAGCAACAATCTGTCGCGAGAAGGGATTCTGTGATGCTAGCTACATGTTTACAAGGCTATCATCAAGTCGTCCATGACAATCTGGCAGGTTGTGAATGAGTCTCTATAAGAGGCACTGTTGCCCAACATGGGTCCCGTGAGAGATAAACTTGGAGGCCATGAAACTTTTGCGGAAGTAACATTTTATTTCGCCAGGAATGGCCATTGGCGGATAAGATAATTTAGATGAACCACCATACATAGTATATATATATATATATACATACACATAACAATAGTTACATCTCGTTATGCAATACAGCTAATACATATCTGGCAGCTTTCTGCAAACTTTAATCCAGGACAATCAAAGTGGGAGATCCTTTGGTAGCTGGAACCCTCATGGGCCCACTGGTCTCGGAGGTGCAGAACCCAGAGACACCTGACTCGGCACCGAAAAAACAGTTTGGTGAGGCCCAGAGGTAGACCGTGTCATCACTTCTCATTGGAATATACTGGCAGGGGCAGAAGCAAAAGGTGCTGGGAATGATCAAGCAGGAGAGCTTGATTTGACTTTCCCAAGTGGAGATTGAGTTTGTCAAAAGGAATCTGCAATGTTTCGTGTTGAATCCCAGGGTCAGATCTGCAGCAGGCTGAAGCTGATGGGGCAAAGAATCATGCGCTACCTTTGCAGCTGTCGACTGAACTGCAGCAAGGCCAGTCCGCGCTCGTTGAAGCTGTTTATATGGTTGTGCACATTGATATGGATATCCCTGACCATCTTTGATCCAAAAAGTCAAAGGTGTTGCAAGTCATGTAATGTTTGGAAGCTCTGAAAGAATCACAAAGGTCAATCCCAAAAGAGTCAGGGCTCCGCCCCCTTGCAGAACTTTCACGAGATACGAAGAAACGCTGCAGAAAGGAAGCGTCAAAGAGCAGAGCCGGTAGCCGGATGTTTGCTGAAGGCTACTATGTGCCACCGACTGTCTTGTCCAACTTGTTTGGATCTTGGTTTTTGATGCTGGGGATGAGCTTTGACAGCAAAATGGACTCTTCGTTCATAAGGAGCTGTTTTGAGGGTAAGGCTCCAAGTCATCAAGTTGTTCTTAGCTTCCTTTTAGACCGCTTAGGCTTTCCATGTTTCTCTCCCTTCCAAGGCCCTACAACTCGACAGCATGGAAGGAAGAAATCTTTGGACCCGTCCTTGCTATTAGGCAGCCATGGCAACGCTGCGTCGCAACTAACTTTACTACCTAGAAAATCGGTCCATGTTCGATAATTTTTGTATGCACTAAACATCATTAAACTTTGAAGCCGTCCAGTTTTTTGAGTTCCACAGTTTGATCCATACCCAGCTAGAGTTGGCATAGAGTTTGTGGCCTCGCAGGTCTTTCAGCACTGAAGAAGAGGTGCAGCTCCGAAGTCTTTGGGATACGGACATGAATAATCATCTATATTGATCTATATTCACGTAGAATCATCCATAATCATCTATGATCCTCTATACATATATATATATATATACATATATATATATACGTATGTGTGTATACTTGTATAATATTCTATATTCCTCTATATCCATCATACTGTCTATGTGTTTTTCAAAACATTTCCTTGCCACCCCAGCACCTTGCTGCCAGGCTGTCCGCTTGGCAAATGACACCCCTTACGGCCTGGCGAATGCCGTGGGGCCCCCTGGGGTGGACCAGGTGATCAGGGATTGCGAGCGAAGAACATCGATGTTGAAAACAGGTGTGTTCTGAAAATGGGGATAGCCACAGCAGTTTTAATATGTTTCAATGGGGAATATAATTATGATATAATCATGAACCATCAAATATAGGACTATCCGGGTATCCAATCTTTTCAGACAAACCCAAATGGATCGGATGTAGAGTGAAGATCAGCCCCATGAACCAGCCACCCGACTGCGAATCCTTGCAACAGTGATAGCCACTTTAAGAAAGTTTGGTTGTGGATTTCTTTGATACTGTATGTTGCCAGTGCATGAATGAAATCCATGTCCAACTGCAAACTTTACGTAACCATGGACAAGATTTTGTCAGCCGATGGAAGCATCGTAATGGTGGTCATTGGAAGCAGGTGTGACTGGCTGGGCTGTCCTGCATGCACTGGCCTGCGCCAACACATACGGTACCCGCACTGCACATCCTAGAGATCACCTCTTATCCCTGGAGCATCCTTCACTTCATATTGTACTCCATCCCACCCTACGCCTCACAACGTGACAAGGTCTACTCTGCAGACCGCGTTCGATGCAAAAGGGTAGCATCACAACTCAAATCTGGCGTGGTGTGGGAAAACTGCTCGCAGGCCACTGGGAGCCACTGGGAGCTGTGAAATGACTTTGTTTTGAGAGTCAAGTCACTGGCGTGGGCCAAGAGGATGGTTGTACACTGTGCTCATAGCTGTCACAGCATTGAGCCTGTGAGGTCTTATTTCCCTCGACCCCTTTCGGTGGCCGGCAGGCTGGGCTGTCTTCAGTTGGTCCGGTCAAGTGCAGACTTGTTCAAATCCTCAATATTTGATTTTGCTGCGACATGCATATAGCCAGCCATTCTTTGAGGGCCAGTCTCACAAGCAAGAAACGGTTTGATTCATGAGATCGCAGCTTGCCACGTTGGAAATTCTTGTCTGGTTCGCTGATTCCAACAGCTCCAGCATGTGACTAGTGATGCCGCCCAGGGCCGAGCAAGCGGCTTCGGCTTCGAACAGGGCCTGGCAGGACTCAAGGAGCAACAGCCTCAATGGTCTCAATGGACCAGTGGAGAGATCAATGGCTTATTCTCAATCTACATCCTTTGTGTTCCTTTTTCATACTCTGACATTATCACAGCTTCGACCAGCTTGATCAACTGGATCCCAGGTTCTTGAGCGAGAAGACAGTCATCAGCAATGACCAGCGAGAGACCTAGAGCAGCTGATATGGAGTCAGCGACACTCTTTGATCCTTGATGTGTTTTTTTTTCACACGTATCAGGACCACCTTTGACTGGGGAATCTACAAGCAGGCCTGAGGGGGTAAGCTTGTAGTACTCAGTCCATCTTTTGCGCAGAAAGTGATGCCTCTTTGCGTCGCATCTCCATTGCTCTGGAAATACAATCAACAACTGGATTGCCACATCGAAAAAGATGTTCCGTGTAGTGTTCTGTCCTTCGCTTATTGGCTTAATTTTCCCTCTCATGAACATGTGGTCTCATGTGGAGGGGATGATATTCTGCGGCATTTCAAAGCTGCAAAAGGGCAAGTGAGGGAAGCCATGCGTGTCACTAACAGTGGTAGCAAGTGAAATTGTCCTTTGCATCAGCTGAGGATATTTTTCAATGCAAAACGTGCATCAATTGCCAGAGCAGTATTAAACGAGGAGACTGAGAAAATGCATCACATTGAAAGCATTTGAGAGACTCAGCACAGTAGTTCATGGCTGATTGGATGGCGAACCAGCTTCCAAAATGCCAGAAGCCGCTGAGGACAGGGTTGGAGGGTGAGCGGCCTTTAGCGGGCTTCCTTCATAATTCTCTTTCCTGAAATGAGCCAAAACCCGTAGGATTTCGTTCAATTTGAAAAATTGCGCGGGATGAGACCATACCTTTTGTGTTGTGACATGCGGTGACTGAAACTGAAGCTTTTGCATCCAGAAGGCTATCCCCAAGAACGTAAAACCGCAACGTGAGACCAAAGGTTTCTGTTTGTGTCCACATATGTTGCTAGCGCTAGCAGGTGGTAAGTCTTTTCCTAGTGGAAGGTGTGTATTCATTGTCAATAGGAAGATCTTCTTTCAAAACTGCGAAGTGAAAGCCTGAGGAACCCAAAGATGCAAGCGATGGCCACCAGGAGCCAGATTTACCATTAGTTGCAATGATGCATATATGGAACGGGACATAATATTTCCATCATCTTTTCCAGAGTCAAGATTTTTTGCAGAGTCAAGAGTCAAGAATGATCAAGAGTGCAATCATTTGCACAGTTCCCACCTTCGCCCTTGAGATGACAGGCAGAGAAGACCGCAGAATCTGAGGTAGTGTTGCGAGCTCGGTTGCAGCCTTTTGACTTTGACAGCTCTTTCTTCGCAGTGAATGTCATGCAAGGACCGCTGCAAAGGGTAAAGGCAAAGGCAAAGAGGAGAAGAAGGACCGGCTGAGCGGACACACTTGATTGCGTTGTGCAGTAGTGGAAAAGACTGCCCTCTCCTGGTTTAGGACATGCAGACACATCCTTTTTTTTTTTTTAAAGAATCTGTAGTCACTTTTGCAGTTGTATTCAAGATATCAATGGGTTTGTCTGAGAATAGGGTAGTAATTACACCAAATTTCCATTGTCCATTCCTGCTTTTTTTTTTTTTGTGGAGGTATTCCCCCTGCAGAGAGCCCCGAATTCCTTTGATGTCTCCGTGTTCGCAGAAAAGCAAGTTCTGGATCTCCTGGGACTCCTTGGAGAGGCGGAATTTCGCACATCGCTGATCTGTATGACACACCCATTGATAAATGGGTTCTATGTTTGTGTGAAGAGTGGAGTACCCCCAAAATTTGATGGCTTATCATCATTTTCCCTACTTCAATATCTTCAATGGCCATTTGGGGTAGACCTTTTTGTAGATACACCCACATATATAATCTTGGCATCCTTCTGCTGGACCGAGGCGACTCCAGTTGTCGAAATGGGTTGCCTTCAGCTGCTCAAAGGCCGTGCTGAAGGGGTCCTGTCCGCGGGTCACAGCCTGTCACAGCCTGACTTCAGGACCACACTGCGAAGATCTGGGAGTTGAACAGCATGGAGTGCCGTGGTACACTGGCAGGTCGGTTGGGGATTTTTTTTGGTGACAGTTCGTGGTATTTGGTTGACTCGAGTGACTGGCTGAGCTTAATACTGCTTAGTTGTGACTACTACTTCTAAACTTTCCCTCAGGATTGCACGAGGGCACAGTTCGATGTGCAGTCATCGACTGGAAGGACACCTGTGAGACACCATGTGTCACGGTGGCAGTCACAATGACGGAGGCATAGGGCGGGACCCTTGCCATGTTGACTGCCGAAGGAGCTCATGGTCATCACTGGCTCAGATGATGGTGCATTTCTCAGGGCGTCAGCTTCAAACTGCTCCTGGTATTCCTCCTGGTAGATACCTTAGAGTAATTGCGACCTGGAGCCATGATGAAAAAAAGAAGAGCTGAATGGCACACCTATTTGACAGTAGCATGTAGTTATATACTCATGGTGCTTCTGTGACTGACATGATTCCCCTTCCAGTTTGTGAGTTGTGCACATCTTGTTTCTTTTCTGTGCATCTTGAAAACTGAAACTAACCAGAAGTTAAGTATATAGTAATGTCATTATGTAGACTTTTTCTGAACATTTGTGGACATTTCCTGGCAATTTTGACCCGTTTCAAGACTGATGAATGCCCCAGGATGCCTAGTGTTGGAGCTGTAGCCAGGTTCCATGTGCTTGTGGTCACTGGACCGCTGCGAATGTAAAGAGCAATGGCTCTCGAACAAACATGGCCTGGGCCCCAAATCCTTTAGGTGCGAAAGGATTGGAAAGAATATGGAGATTTCCCGAGTCATGGGGGTACCCCCAAATCATCCAAGTCATGGATGCCCATTTTAGTACTGAGAGCCATGGGGACTTGGGGATCCCCCATTTTAAGAACCCCCATATGTGCTTGAGAAATACCTTGGGAGTTGACCTGGAGCATCTACTACCAGCTCTGGCCTCAGCAGGTCAGCAAACATGTCTTGCTGCTGACTGGGAGAATCAACGCCGGCAACCTGGAGATGACCGGTTCATGAAACATGGTCCGGTGACCGGACAAAGGTGATGTCCATTGAGACTGATTTCACAACAGTGGGAGCTGACGGCATTGAGGTGCTGTCAGTGGTACTGCTCAAGGGAAACTTTGCTTGTGGGACTGCACGATGCAGCGACTGAATTTTGTGAAAGGATTTCTTCAACTTTCATTCCTTGCTCAGAATAGCCAGAGTCATCTGGTGGTCCATAGCGTTTCTCTCCAAGGGCGAGAAATTCGCACATGGGTTTGTCTGAAAACAGGGGACATTGTACCCATTTAAATAGCCATGTCAATTGTCAATAGGGAACATGAGGTTTTAACCCATTCGAATTGGGGGATGTTCCCCGAAATTTCAGACAACCCACATGGAGGAAGCATTTCCAACATGAATCCACTGGCTTCCAGGATTCCAAGAGACTTGCCCTCCTCAGTGTGGTCGCTGCGCATCCTGGAGGCTTGGTTGCTATGTGGAGCTCAATGCCAGCAATGCGGTTTGGAGTTTTTCACTTTAGATGTTTTTTTTGAATGGTCTTTATACTCTGTTGTATCTTTTCCGTTTCTCTATGATTCTTGTATATTATTGTATTGGCTGTGCTAGCGGCTGTGCCAGCGGCTGTGCCAGCTCGCATCAACAAAGTTTATGTGGACGTTGTGATCGGTTTGGCGGTGACGGCAGCAGAAGATGGTAGATGCCGTGCTTGGAACCTGGTTGCTGTGCTACACTGCTTGAGAAATCTGGGAACTGCAAACGCAGTGAGGAGCGACGGAAGTGTTGGGGGAATAGTGACTGAATATATCAATGGACATGTCGGATTGGAACCGTGAATTCTTCATCCTCTGAGTTGGGGCAGCGTGCTTTTGGAAGATAGCGAGCGTATTCGAACCAAAATAATTCATAAATTTCCAATTTCGCTCCGAGAGGAGCACCTTTCAAAACTACATTGCATGCATTGGCACAATCCATGCAGCATTTTGCAACCATGGTATGGGCAAGGAATGAATCTGAGTAAATCTGAATCAACTTGAATCATCTACAATAAACTGCAATAAACTTGAAACATGAATAA
This sequence comes from Symbiodinium sp. clade C Y103, assembly GCA_003297045.1. NCBI lineage: Eukaryota > Dinophyceae > Suessiales > Symbiodiniaceae > Cladocopium > Cladocopium sp. clade C. The sequence goes on from BGPT01001144.1 coordinate 64,568, forward strand.
TCTACAACAAACTACATCAATAAACTGATGCCAGATGTTCACTTGCCAATTTTCCTGGGTGCATGCTGCGACTTATCTGTCACCTGCCCCTCACTGAGACCTGGGATGTGACGGTGCCGGAGCTCACCTGCGTAGGCTCTGTTGAAAGATAAACAATTAAAACGAGTCATGATGGATGTCTCGATTCATTTGGAATCACACTTTGAGATGCACCAACAAGTTGGTACTCAGGGACTCAAAAGTATATTACAACTTTGTCGCCGAATCTGGCAAAGTTGTTGAAAGGTTTTGCTTGTGAGTCGTAAGTCTAGATATGTTTTGATATGTTCTACTTCCTGCCCAAATCAAGACCCTGAGGAGGCATGACTTTTCCTCAGGATGATTTGCATGCTTTTCGGAGTTTCTGAGTCTTTCTTCACAAAGGGCAGTGACGAAATGTGAACAATGGGAAGACCTCCTGGTTTTTTTAAACAGCTGCGTAGGCGCGTGTCATGTTTGACAGGCACTTTTGACAAACATGGTGAAAGTGTTTCGAGCATGGCACACCCGGCAGAGCTTTCGACTGGAGGATGACTTTCTTCCCACTGCTTTTCAAAAGGGCACTGCCACTGCCAGGTGATTGACTTCAACAAAAACCGCGTGATGAGCGGTGCATCTGATGGATCTGTACAATTCTGGCATTTGGTACGCTGGAGATGCGATTGATGGTATGACTCGGTATGACATGCATATGGTGGTACTGGTATGTCATGAGTCATGATGTCAAGGGGCGATTCTATTTGTTGCACTTCAAGATCGCAGTCTACAAGAATGGGTTTATTGGAAAACAGGTTACCCAAATCCAATGGTTTATCACCATTTTCCGTGTAAAACTGGAATGAATTCTGACAAATTGGGTACCTTTTGTTTTTGGACGAACCAAGATCATCCTTGCTTCACTTGGACATTCACCAAGCAATGAACTCGAAGCTTGACAGAAAACGCGCTCGTCCATTGCGTTGCTTAGCGGCCACACGGACAAGGTGCCAAACTGACAGGATGTACTCGGGACAGTACCCAGTCTGTTTCCAGAGGTTGTGGATACGTTCTGATTCTGATATGTACATATTAACATATATTAGTATATTAGCATCATTTGACAACAGTGTTTTCAATCTAGTAAACAGAGTTGCCAGCCGGGGAGTGATTCATGGGAATCCGCACTGCCAGATCAACAGCATTGTCATGGACCTGCAGAAGGCTGGAGACCGCACCTGCGCAGCCAATGTACAGTTTCTCTTGCAAAATGGTTTTGTCCAACAATGTGGTATTACGCTTCTACCATAAAATCCTCTTCCTAGCCATCACATTCACTTATACAATCGAAACTATATATTACATATACAATTATGTACGCATATGACTCTCTCTCTCTCTCTATATGTATGAATGATATATATTATATATACATACATACAATCATGTACACAGGTATCTCTCTCTCTATATGTATGAATGATATATATATATATATACACAATTATGTACACATATGTATCTCTCTCTCTCTATGAATGATATGTATATATATATATACACATGTAAATGATATACATATTACATATATAATATCACATTTATACATGTGTATATATATATATATACATAGATACCTATTCCCCATTAAAGTGGGCAATCCCCCAATTTGAGTCACAGTCAAATTGTCACAGTCGCCCGCAGGCCATCGCAGTTACGGCTTCAGATGACGAGACTGCTCGGGTGCCACTGGAGGGTGGAGAGAATGCAAGGTTTCAGATGGGTTTATCCAAACATCTCGCAAATGGACCCCAAATTTATAAGTCTCATGGCAATTCAAATGCGGAAAGCTACGGTCAACTAGGGGATGTGGGTTCTTACCAAAATGACTCATGAGTTTTGTTGCCAACGCATCAACAAGTTCTGAGCCAAACAATCTGCAGCTCTCAGTTTTTTTTGTACTCTGCCAATGGCTGCAGGTTTGGGACCTCCAAAGTTTCGCCCCTTTGGGTGTTTTGGAAGGTCACACACTGGCAGTTCGCGACCTCACTGCGGACCGCACTGAACTCACAGCAATACCAGCTACAGTAAGTGAATACAACTCACAAATGGTCAGCGGATCTCCAAGATATGTTGTGTTTCGCTTCAACTGCTGAGTTTTCCATGGATTTTCTGGGTGCCAAGAATCCTCACAAAGAGGATTTGTGCAGGATTTCGAGGAGATGATTTGTGTCACCTGCTCGGATGACACGACGATGCGCATTTGGGACCGAGGGATGTGGGACTGTTGGAGCAACCAGTCAGAAGCATCATGGCTTGGTGATGTCGAGTCAAGGCTTTTCGCCCTTTGCCTTTTCTGCACTTTCAGTACTGAGGAAGTTGTATGTTGGAGAGTTGTGTCAACATGTGTCAACTCATTGAACAAAAATTGGTTTTGTCCAACTGTTTTACAGGACCTGATGGGACGAACATGCCTTGCAGTACTGGAAGGCCATGCATCTCGTGTGACATGTTTGCGTGAACTGCTCAGATCTTTCAGGTGCCGCACGCATCCCCAAGCTATGCTCCTATGCTGCTAGTTCTCTGCGCTTAGGCTCCAACTGGAAGCGAAAATTGGTCCTGAGTGCTTCGGATGTTTGCCCGGCTCAGTTGGTCACTTTGATCAGCGAGACCAGAATATACCAGAGAAATGAGCCATGATCCAGCCAGGACTACACACTGAAGCTTTGGGACATTGAAAAACAATGGTGCGAGGACGGTCTCCGGCGGTTGGGTTAGGGCAGCTGCTTGCTGATGACAGCTGTGCGCGTCAGGAGACGTTCTGCGGCCATGCTGGAGCAATCACAATGTTGTGCTGAAGCTCCTTGTCGTGAAGGGCAGTGATGGGGATGTCATGCTTTAAAATCAAGGGTAGGCTTGAGAAGCTTGACAAATCCATCCAAATCCGATGGCAATGTAAATTTGGACCGGAAAAAATGCAAACAAAGTTATCAGTAACTACAGTAATTACGCTCTTTCATTCCCCACTGTATCCCACTGTTAATGATTTGCATTTGCCCGCCATGTGCACCTCCCCATTCACTGCAAGTTCGACTTCAAGTATCAACGAAGGCGTTTTCTTGATATTCGTTGATTTGATTATATTGGATTGATGAACGCTATATCCAGATGGAAGCTGCAGGGATGACCTTTGCAGGTCACATCGGCTTGGAGCCCGTGTTTTCACCTGCAGCTTCAGGTGCACATGGGCTCTGGAAGTTACTGGGACAGGGGGAATGCAAAGATCGATTTAGCATTGCGCAAACAAGCACCAGAGTTCCCCATGTGCCCAAACTACGGTACTGAACATGGTCAGGACCACAACCACCCAACATAATATGATATGATAAGATATCATAAGATATTGTAAGACAATATCATCATATTCATCATATTAATGAATAATATGTAATTTATATAATTGCATACAATCACACTTATTCACACGCAAGGTGCTTTCCTATCTTTCCTTGCTGAACGCTCTCCCGAAAGGCCCACCCGAAATGCAGAGCCAAAGAGCTGCTCCCCTTGGGCAGGGATGCTCTGCGTGAAGAAGCGTGGAGTGTGACCTGTGATCTCAGCAGTGCTAAAGAAGTGTGATCTCAGCATGACGCTGCTTTCGCAATTGAACTTCTCGGGGAATGATTTTTGGTCAATGTGCAAATCCATGAATTCATTCATGATCTCAGAATGGGGCAGGAGTTGCCTTCTCGGAGATGTGGAAACCTTCCCTGGGCTCATGTTTTTTGCTCCCACAGTTGTAGCTGCAGTGAACCACCGCACCTAAGTTTGTTGGTATTGTGATGAGCAGAGATTTGCTATCACTTTGATTGGACATGAGCTATTTCTCTGGACCTGCGGTCCAACCATGGTGACAGCCTAACTGGTATTGATCCTGAGACATTCTACAGTTGGATTCTGCAGATGAGCGGCGATTAGCCAAACCTGCTTAATGGCAAGACAACAATATCAATGTCCATGACACTAGAACCAAACAACCTCACTACCCTGCAACAAAATCACAATCCTCCAAGCCATGGATGCTTGTCATGTCTTGAATCCCTTCTGTCCGAGACAAGAACTGCTACCTTGGATTGTCCAAAACAGCAAAACGGCTTTGTGTTTGCTGTCTGATGATTTTGTTCGATCACATCTTGTGCCTTGCTTTGGAGGGCCTTTGAGCTCCGGACAGTGGGTTCTTGTGGATGAAGCAGAGATATCTGAATCAGATCCAATGACGGTTGTCTGGGCTCGCTCTGGCTGTGGAACTGCGAAGATTCCATGGAGTATGCCGATATCGATAGATGGTGCGTGTTGGCGCTTTGTTGTAAAAATGAAGCCTTTGGGCGTCGTTTGTATTGATAACCTATTGGAATACGATGCCGCTGCTGCGGTCTTGCGCCGTAGATCCGGCAACGGAGGGTGGGGAGCACCAAGCAACCTAACACCACCCAGAAGTCGTAAGGGTCGACGTGTGGCAAGCGTGGTGACTGTGGATGTAGACACGTTGAACTGGTCTTTTCGAGTTGGTTTGGACGAATGGATCTCCCAATGGGTCCCCTTTCACTTCTCAAGACAGAACTTTTCCAGCTTGAGGCTGTCAGTGGTTTTGCTTCGCAATGGAGCTGAATGCACATTCTTGAATTGTTCGCAGAAAAATCGGCCGAGTTCATAATTTAGGACGTCTTGGAACCTATTTCCAGTCACAGTATTCAGAGTATATATATATATTATATATATATATATACACAGCACATTTTGGATTGTCAAGTGTGGCATTGTCATGCTTCCCTGCTTAAGTACGAAACATCTAATACATCGTGTGATTCTGCAGCTTGATGCATTCCCCAAGATTGTTTGAAGGGCATGTTACACTTTTGTTGCGAAAGCTCGGATCAAACACCCGCTGCGGGGAGCTGTAGCCTTGACATCCTTGAACACAGGCCTGGTTTTTGTTGAAGCATTGATGCTTGCATTGAACCTGCGGCACTGTTGAAGAATGTGTCAGCTGAGGCCAAGATGCACCAGGAAGATGGCCGACTTCGCTATATTGAAGGGGTTGACAATGGCGATGCACCGGCTCATGATGGCACCTTTGAGGCAGGGCATGAATCATGAAAGATTCCGTGGTCGTAAATATCAGCATAAATGGGGTAGATGAGGATAGATGTGCCACCTATCATTAACAAGATTCAGCCTAAATATCACGTTAGATTCAGATACATTGACTCTTTGATTCTTGGGTTACCGCATTGAATTTTTCTGACCAGACATGGGTCCGCCTTAGGTGAAGCAGGACATCTTAGTCAGCAAATTCAAGAAGTTTGTCAGGGAGTTCTCGTGCGCAGAAAAAGTTGTCGTAAAACTGCAACGGACGACTCTGATTACACGCACAAGATTAAACATATCACCAGTCCTCTGGAGCACAGCATTCTGGTGGATTTGAATGTTTTTGATATATCTTTCATGCTTTTGAATGCTTTTGATGCATTTTGATGACTTTGCATGGCGCAGGTAGATGCAGGTAGCACTCTTTTTTTGTGTGTGTTCATTTTGGTTGCTTGGGAGCCAGCTAGATTGGGAGGAAAGAAAGAAACATGCTGCCGCCATGGCCGCTGCTGCCGTTGCTTATGTTGATGCCAAGCTGCTCAGCAGGCAGATCCTTTCAAAATCGAAGCGAGCTACGCGCTGCTGTCGAAGACTGGCGGTGGGATAGAGCTAGATTGACCTCAACGTATGGCCCTGTTGAGAGCTGGGATGTGTCGAAGGTGACCAGCATGAGAGGATTGTTTGAAGGAAACGGGTGGTTCAATGAAGACATTCGAGCCTGGAACACGTCTGCAGTGACCAACATGCGGGGCATGTTCGCAGGTGCAGAGGCCTTCAACCAGCCAATCGCTTCCTGGGACACCTCTGCAGTGACCACCATGAGGGCCATGTTCAACGGTGCCAGGGACTTCAACCAGCCAATCGATTCCTGGGACACGTCTGCAGTGACTGACATGGGGTATATGTTCGAACGTGCAAAGGCCTTCAACCAGCCAATCGCTTCCTGGGACACCTCTGCAGTGACTGACATGGGGTCGATGTTCTACCGTGCCAAGGCCTTCAACCAGCCAATTGGCTCCTGGAACACCTCTGCAGTGATCCACATGGGGTGGATGTTCTACGGTGCCAAGGCCTTCAACCAGCCAATTGGCTCCTGGAACACTTCTGCAGTGATCCACATGGGGAGCATGTTCTGCGAGGACAATCTCGAGGATGACAAGACAACGGCCTTCAACCAGCCAATCGGTTCCTGGGACACCTCCGCAGTGGTGGTCATGGAGTACATGTTCGAAGGTGTCGAGGCTTTCAACCAGCCAATCGGTTCCTGGGACACGTCCGCAGTGAAATGGATGGCGGGGATGTTCCACGGTGCCAAGGCCTTCAACCAGCCAATTGGCTCCTGGAACACCTCTGCAGTGACTGACATGGGGTTGATGTTCTACGGTGCCAAGGCCTTCAACCAGCCAATTGGCTCCTGGAACACTTCTGCAGTGACCAGCATGAAGAACATGTTGTACGCGGCTGAAGCTTTCAACCAGCCGATCGGTTCTTGGGACACCTCTGCAGTGAACGACATGGAGAGCATGTTCCGCGAGGCAAAGGCCTTCAACCAGTCACTCCGTTCCTGGAACACAGCTGCAGTGACCACCATGAGGAGCATGTTCTGGGGTGCCAAGGCTTTTGACCAGCCGATTGGTTCATGGAATATATCTTCCCTGGAAAGTCACGATCAGATGCACCACGCGCTCCTCCCACCTTGCCAGCCGGGCAGAGCTCCCGGCCAAAACCTCCTCATGTGCGAGCGGTGTGGAGTGGGGCAGTACTCCACAGGCAGCTCCTGTCAAGGATGCCCGCCAGGTTCGGTGCCGTCCAAAGATCGGGACGCATGTGAGGATTGCCCAGTGCTCCAGTACTCTGTGAGTGGAACGGACAGCTGTTTGGCATGCGACTTGCCATTGATCTTGGTGGACAATGAATGTGTCTGGTGNTTGCCCAGTGCTCCAGTACTCTGTGAGTGGAACGGACAGCTGTTTGGCATGCGACTTGCCATTGATCTTGGTGGACAATGAATGTGTCTGGTGGCACCTGCCCGTTGTGGCGATCACTTTGTCCACTTTGGCAGTTGCTGTTCATTTACTGTTTCGGTGTCTTCATTCCAGACGAGCAAAGAAAATCGCTTGTGTCATGGAGGAAGTCTATGACGAGTTGTGGGATGAAGGGCCGGCCATGGTGGCCACATACACCGAGAAATTGATGAGTCTTGGCCTACGAAAAGCTGAAATACAGCAGAGATTCTGTGAGATGCGCGCACTGCAGAGCGAAAGAGCCGGCGTGAGCATAGGATATCTCCTTTCAGGAGAGTTTACGCAGCTGGCTACAGATCGCAGCGGCAAAGATGAACCAACCTTCATTGACCTCGAAACTGCATTTTGGTTTTCAGAGCAGCCAATTGGCCAAGACATCATCTGCCCGCGGGATGGAGAGGCAGGATGCGCCTTGGTTGACTGGATCCCACGAGAGCATCGCAGACAGCAAACGCACTTTATGAGTTGGACATGGAAATACACCCTCCAGCAGGTGCAAAGCGCGTTGCAGATATTCAGAGATGGTTTGGTGGGGCCTTGCTATTTCTACGTTTGTTTCTTCGTCAACAACCAATTCCGCATGCGTTTGGGCAGTGACAATCTCGAAGAGGTTTTCGAAGACAACTTGAGGCGAATTGGCAAAATGGTCGCTGTTCTAGACACCTGGGAGCGACCTGTGTATCTGACTCGCATCTGGACGGTCTTCGAACAGTTTGTGGCTTCCAAAAATCAGATCGAGGTCCAGTTCGTCATGCCGAAGACTGCAGTGAACCACATGGAGTGTGAGATCGCAACGGGTTCTGGAGGCATTGACAGAGTGATCAACGCGCTGAGCCAGGTGGATTCGGTAAGCGCAGAAGCACGGATGTTGGAGGATGAGATCAAAGTGAAATCTATGATACAGGAGACTGTGGGTTTCCAGCGTGTTGACGCTCACGTGACGGATGTCATGACCACGTGGATTGGCAAAGTTGTGGAACAGACATGCCGAGAGTTGCTGGGCCAAGCACGTGAAAAGAAGGCGTTGGCGCACAGAGATGGTGGGCAGGCCAGATCAGATCATGTCAGCTATCAGGGTGAACTCCTTTTCCGGGCCACGTTTTGACCTTTGCGGATCTCATTGGATCTGTTCCTTGCGCTCGCTGATGCTGCAATTTGCAATGGACAGTTTTGATGCTGGACTGTAAAGAAGCGATGTCCAGAGAATTCGATCAGCTGCATAGCATGGATTTTGTGCCCTTGGTGTAAAGCCCAACTCGTTCAAGGGCCTGTAGAGTTGCTTGCATTGTTGCATGTACCAAGCGAGACCTTCTTGCAGTGCGAGGAAAGAAAAAAAAGACTTTGCATGGCAGTTCTTGTCAGTCATCCTTGCAGAAGATGCAGCTAAGTATGAGCATTCTGTGCTGATTGTTGTGCAGGTACAACACCCACAACGGGCAGACTGCAATCACCTCGTTTCTGGCTCAAACTCAGACGTCAATGGATCGATCACATTGCAGCTTTGAGAAGATTGAACACAATCCACAAATCCTTCCATTAGGTTTCTGTCTCATGGCACCAATGAGCTTTTTCAGGCTGAAGTACCGAGCACAGTTCGTAGAGAATTGCGAGGAGGAGAACTACCGTTTGGAGGCGCTGGTGGCTGCAAGAGGATCCTGAGCAATCTCTTTCCAAAAAGAATTCCTCTGAGGATTGTAAGAGGTTGTCCATGAGATGAGTATTGACATTAGACATGGACATTCTCAGTAACTCAATACTCATCTGCATCAACTTCATCTGCAGCTGTTTTGGATTGGAAGACAGGTTCCAAGCACCATCCCAGTTGAATTGCTTGAGATTCTTGTTGGATCGTGGGATCTTGTTGGTTGGAGCTTGTCACAAGACAGGAAGATAGACAATCTACAGAGGTCACACATCAACTCAAACTTTGGACCTATTTGTTATTCTTTGTTGCTTTAAACACGCGGACTCCTGATGTGAAGTTTCCATGGCACAAGCTGCACCCTTCAGGCGGGACATTTTTTTTGGAAGGGAGTTGCAGACAACTGCCATTGACAGTGTCAGCAGACATCCCTCTGCGCGTTCGTTTCTGTAAGATGTCTCAGCTTTTGCAGCGTCCCACACTTCTCCGATCTCCAAAGCAATTTTCTTCAAGCAAACAAGTAGCTTTCAGTACATGGCCATCATGGCCAATGAAGGCTAGCGCTTCTGTGCGTGCTGGCACGGCGCTCAAGTAGCATTGACCAGCATCATGTAGTGTCATTTTGACGCGTTCTTCAGCCGAGGTCTGCTATGAGTGTTCCAGCCCAAGTACAGCGCGTCAAGTGTTTTGCATCATTACCATCTTTGCCTGTTTTTTTTCTGGAAATAGGAGAAAGCTTTTCGTTCTGCTTTGGCCGCAAACATCATGAAACTGCTTCACTTGCCATTTGACATCACCTCAGAAATTTTCGAGATCAGGGTCACTCACAGTCCCTGCCCTGCATAGCAATGCGTCGATGGATTTGGACTGGCTCTGGGAGGACTCGACTGCGGTGAAACCTCGCCAGCCTCGACCACCGCAAGATCCACGCGCCTCTCCCCCGAAGCCTCGCTGCCGAAGCCGGAAATTCGCGGCACGCTCCGCACACTCCGCACGCTCTGCGCGCTCTGCGCCCTCAGCTGAGTACTGGGATGGGACGGAATGGATGGAATGGAAGGAAGGGTCCTTGGCCAGAAAACCTTCGCGAAAGACCCTGGCAGAGGCACTTGCAGCAGGCTCGCAGGTCCTGTCTTGGCGTGGTGATACCTCCAAGTCAATACAATTGGCAAACGAAGCCTCGCGTGAACTTGGTCATCATTACCGAGACTGTGTGTTGGCCAAAGCAGCTCATGACCGCCGCCGGGCGGCCAAATGGGCTCGAGGTAAACGCAGAGGCGAAGAGGGAGCCCAAATGGGACCCCGCAACTCTGTCATCGCAGATGCAGTTCGAAAATCACTGACAGAACCTGGAATGCCCCTGGATCTAGGTACTCACCTTCCAATGGAAAAGAAATTTAGTTTGCAAACGGCTTCAGCGAGAGCCTCCATGGCCAGACGCATGTCCTTGATGAAGTCAGACGAACGGCCTGAATCAAAAGATCCTGCGAGGCGTCATAGCTTGCAGCTACACAGCATGGAACGGCGGAAGAGTCAGCAACCAACGAAGATGATGAAATACAACCGACTCCAGCGGCTGTTGGCAGCAAAACAGGCTGAGTTTGATGCCTTTCCTCCACATCAGCAGGAGAAGCTGCGTACGGCCTTCAATCATGCGAGGGAGGACGCCTGAACTGGAATCATTGGTGTATGTATATATATATATGATATATATATATAATATATATAATATATATATATATATTATACTATACTATACTATACTATACTGTACTGTACTATACTATACTATACTATAATATGATATGATGTAATATAGTATATATAAATATAATATGGTATGATACAATATATGATATATGATGTATAGTATGTAATTATACATAATATATAATACATATTACATGATAACTAATATATAGTATATAGTATATAATATATAATACATGATAACTAATATATAATAACTAATATATAATATATACTATATAATATATAATATATAGTATGTAATATATGATATGATATATGATATCTAATATACAATGTATAATACCTAATATTTAATACATGATGTATAATATATAATATATTATACATAATTTATAGTGTATATGGAATATATATATATATATAAATGATATAGTGTATAATAAACATGCTTGCTTGTTGTGGTAACAATGCTGGTTAGTTGAGTCAGGTCGGGTGGGCGGGGAGAAAGAGCCTATGGCCGTGTGCCATTTTGATCACTGCAGGTGGGGATAGATTGCACAAGTGCGCAGTGGTTCGTGGAGGGAGCCCGCCTTCCTAGAGGCCCGCCTCAAGGGAGGGATTGGGCGACCCCTACGTATCAACGAGCGGAACGTGCAGCAGCCGCCGACTCAAGGCTTCGCCAGAGGAGGTGGTTAGCCCGGCGCGGTCGGGAAGCAGCACTCCAGCTAACCCCAGGGTCATCTGACCAGGGGCTTTAGCAAGAGGGGCCTGCCAGCCATGGATCCAACTCCTGATGAGCTCACCCAGTTAGGCACACTGCCGGCGGTGCTGGACTGGGCTGAAGTATCTCAGGGAGTAGCGCTGAACGTCTTCGAGGAGTTGGGGCATCCTGCCTTTATCCGAGATGTGGTGTTCATCCCGCGTGAAACCTGGGACGCCTCGGTCCTTCGGGTAAGGGTGAGGGACGCGCCCGGCGAAATTCAAGAGGCACCCAAACGAACTCTTAACCCCGTCGACCTTTCACGGTTGGAAGTGTTTCGTAGGGTTTGCTTCAGGAAAGCCGGTGTGTACCCAGACACGCCAGGCCGAGCATCAGTGACAGACCAGCGCCAGGCAAGGGATATCCCGCACCCAGTCATGGGAAACATGGGATTACCAGCCAGTGGTCATCAGGTAGACCAGGGTAAGGGTCCCGAGGTCAAACCGGCAATAGCTTCAGGTCCAGCTCGAAGTGAAGGCCAGGAGCAGAAGAGTATCCCTTGGCCATCGGCTACGGGCAAATTGGGTCCACCCAATAGCCAGCACGAGGAAGGGAGAGGCGAGGCCAGCCTAGCCGAAATCATACCTTCTGAAGCGGTCGCGGATAAACCCTCAGCTTCTGGAATAAGGCTGGCGGGTCCCCTTAGCCAACGGCGAAAGAGGCACCCGATCCTGCAGACCCCAATAAGAGCGGAGACCCCAAGAGAAAGGAAAAAGCCGCATGTCAAGAAGGAAGACGACCAGTCGACCCACGACGGCGGCTATTTTTCTCATCAACAAGAGCGGCCGCCAGATAGGCCATGCCTGGAATATGGTGTGGATTGTCCAACAAGCCACAAAGCGTGTGCAATGCAGGACAGTCGCACCAATGTGACCTATGTCTCGGTCCGCACCGGTCCAGGTCCTGTCCCAGCCCGATGTTCCCAGGGCAAGGGCATGGGCCGAGGAGTGGGGCGATAGCGGAAGAGACAGGCACGGTGGCAAAGAAGCTCCGGCAAACCGCTCCCTACGCCGTATGAGGAGCCGTCTCTTCCCCAAATGCGGGGCGAGGAGGGGCACCTGTGGCGGAAGGGAAAGATCGGTTACCTGTGTCGCCAAAATCTTCACCCAAGATTCAGGGCACACTTATGGATAAGAAGCCCCAGGGTCTAGGTGGGCGTCCCAGCACATGTGAAGCGGCCTACTATGGAGCATGATCCCATGATCCAGCGCAACTGGGCTGTCGTCCGAGATAGCTTTTCATCAATGGGAGGAAATGGGAAGGCAACTTGGCAGTTCATATGTCAAAGCTCGTTGGGCTTCCTGCTCATGCGATGCAAGGCGGGAACCCGTCGCGGACTTCCTTAACCCGGAGATCCGCCGGGCAATTTTTGGAGGACATCAGTGAAAGCCAATGGGACGCCGTTTTCATTTACCCCCCCGAAACCTATACGGCTCGAAGGGAACCGTGGGGGCCTCGCCCCCTGCGGTCGCCCAAGAGCTATAGTAGGTGTTCGGGAAGGACTGACCACAACGGAAACGAAGAGATTGGAGGATGGCAACGCACACACAGCCTTTGTGGCAAGGGTGATGCAAGTGTGCCATTCGGCGGTCGTGCCTTTTGTCTTGGAGGGTCCAGAGCCGCTGCATCCAGTCTCCATCGTTAACGGTGGAGAAATCAAAGAGGTGGCTTCGCTGAGGAGCGTCTATTGCACCAACTTTGATCAGTGTGTGCTGGAGTGCGAGGCAAGAGAGCCGACGCGTCTCCCCCACTACATAGTGAGTTTCATCTCCCTCGAAAATGCCAGGTGCAGCCACCCCACAAGGACGTTCACCAACGAGTCCGGGGAAAATTTTGAAGCACCCCATCAGGATGATTCGTGACATCTGTGGGTTCAAAGCAGCATCCGGGCAGAACAAGATGCCAGTCGGCGCAGGTTGCTTTCATCCAAGTTGTGCGAGAGCCTAGCCAGGGCGGTTTCAGAGGTCGACACGAGCCGGGCCAATAGGGTGCGTAAGTGTAGTGCACAAGCCTGGCCCGGACCTCGAGAGACTGAGCCTGGTCATGTTTCTACGCCGACAGAAAAAGATCGCGCTGGCGCCAGCTCGAGAAATTCAAGTGAAAACATTCCATCAGCTGGCCAACGTTGGTGATAACTGCTGAACTTAGCCGTCACCAAGCACCCGCGCCTTTTAGGTTTAGGTAGGGAGCTGGTGAATCGGGCCATCATCGGCGGTGTAGACCATGAAGCGGCTTTGCGCGAGGTCAGGAAGTCGGTAGGCGCTTTGTTGAAAGCCGAACCGTACATGTCAAGCGCCAATGCGCAGAGTCGGGAAAAGGTGATCCAATGCCGGACGGGGACCTCGATCAGTTGACGAACAAGTCGAGCTGTGGGAGATCGGCACGAGCGCATCTCTGTGGAGAGTTGCCGGAGTCCTTTATTTCGACAATGTCCAATTCGTTGGTTTTCGAGCCCTCTTGACTAGAGATGTTCGGCACCGTACGTGGGGATCCTTTTCACAACTGGACGTGGAAAGCGCCAGCTCTCTTATTAGCACTCAAGATTGGCTATCGGGCTGCATTCGGAAGGCCTTTGCAATCAGAGTGGGAAAGAAGGGGGCCATCAAGGCGCTTTTCGAAGAAGCGTCCCGATCAAGTCCAAGGACCTCCCTAGCGGGAGATCACAAGGACAATTGCTAGTAAGAGGCCTCGACTGGAGTCAGAAACCAGAGCTTTGGAAGATACACTGAGCCTCGGGGCAGGTCCCCCACATTCCGATTTGCCGGACATGGGAACCGCTGCACAAGACTCGGTCCCTGCTGGCGCGACCAACTTTTGGAAATTCGACGAAGCGACCATTAACGAGCCTGCCAGCGGAGGACTGCGTTCACCGCAAGGGTAAGGGCTAGTTTTTTAGCACTAGTCGAAATTCGTAGGTTGGAGTGAATTTTAAAAAGGGGGTAGGTTAGGTCACGTCGGTTCTCTAACCAGCGTGCTACCGGTACCGTTTCCCGATAGCCTCGATGTTAACACGTATACCGAGGCTCAAGGTGCAGGGGTAAATTTTTTTTTTCAGAACCCGTCAATGCCGACAGGTCAATGAGAGACGATGCTAGCACCTACTGGAGGCTAGGGCCACCCAGAAGCTAGCAAGTGGTTCACAGGTAGCATCTGGGGGGATCCGAGCCGAAGGGTTGATAGACCCGCCCCCATCTGGGAAGTTTCAAAGCACTTCGTGCGACTAAGTTTACCGGCTGGGGAAAAGCGGCGACAAAATTTTTAAACGTTTGGTATCAACTCTTGTTGCAAGACGAGCCAAGCCGTCTGGTGCCGGTAAACTGGTATCCCAGTGGCAGGCAACGTCCAACAAGTTCTGGGAGAAGCGGCAGTGCCAAGGACTCTGTCCTAGGTGCTAATGGGGCTAGGTCATCAACCTTCCCGGCTTGGTTGCAGCAGGTCAGCGGGTTCGGTTAGCTGGCCACATTTTCGCAGCCGCTGTCAATCAAGGTCAGGCGAATGAGTGATCTCAGCTCAGCCGAACCTTCTCGTATCAAATTTCGGCAAGCGATACAAGCGAGACGTACTGTCATGGGAAGTCGAGCTATTCCGTGAGCAGCTATGGCAGCCTATGGCCAATAGCCCTAGACACCGCAGTCTCGGGCCACAATCTCGCCTCACCCAGAAGTGTTTAAAATTGTTTTAAAAGTGGAGTGAGAAGTTGAGGGTCATTCGCATCCACAGCGAGCGTGCTCGGCAAGGCGCCGGTGCAGCCCAGCCACTTGAGGCGTTAGCAGGCCAGCTCGTTGCCAAGCCGCATACAGTGGGCAAGACGTACTGGCTGGGAAGTCGAACCCATGGCGAGCAGTCGCGGCGGCCAAAGGGCTTACCCTATAGGCGCAGCGGCATGGACCAGGTCTCACGCCGGGCAGGATTCCTTTTAAATTTGTAAAGACTGCTAAGGAAAGTGAGAGGCTCAACCCGCTGTCGCGACGAGCGAGCAGGGGCCAGGCATTGCTTGTAGCCTATTCACCTCCTGTCTGGTCTCGTGAAGCTGGGAAAGACGGGCGGAAGCCAACAAGCAGCCGGGCCTCTTCTTCTTCTTTGCTCCCAGCAAAAGAAGTATGGCAGCAGGCCATCGGCCGGCAGCCGTCCGGGCCTTCATGGTGGTGGAAATGGGGGTGGTACTTAACTGTCCGAGCCCTCATACTGCTGCTCATGGTAAGCCCCTCGGTTCCGAGGCCATCGCAGCGCAGGGGGAACGTCTCCGTGCTCAGTGAGTTGGGGATGTGCTTGCGACAGCTAAGGGTCCGCCGAGGCAACCCCGGGATTTCGTCCCAAAATTGTTTAATATAAGCATCCCCACATTTTCTTTTTTCATGACCAGGTTGGATGCTTTAAATATCCACCCAAGGTTATCTGGCGAGAGACCGCCTCCAAAACCTGCAACGCACAGTGGGTTGCACTCACTGGCGAGTGGGTAGGGTTTAGGTTAGGCGCGAAGCATTTTAGCGGCAAACCCTGGTGGAGGTCTTCAGCCTATCGGGTCAGCGGGCACCTAGGGGAACCACTGAGCCGCTGTGAGGGGTTCGTATCCCAGGTGTCGCCAGGTGTCCATGGGCAAAGCACCAAGACTGGTTGTGTGGCAACATCATTGCGTGCTAGTCCTCGAGTCACCGAGGCGGTCTTGCAGTACCCTCCCGGCAAGGAGGGCCTCACAAGTAGGTCCGCCAACCCGGTGAGTACTTCCAACCAGGGTCCTGGAGGGTACTCGTGGTGGCAGGCTACCGGCCAGCAGCCACACCCCCCAAGTCTACCAGACGCAAGCACGTTGAGCCGTTTAAACAAGGCGCATGCCAGGCAGGCTAACGTGGGCCGAGCCAAGCACGCCAGCGCACATGGTAGTCAGGGGTTGCACGCTGAGCTTCAAGACGCTCCCGGCGTCAGAGGTCACACAGTGTGCTATTTGGTGCATGTGCCAGCTCACTCCCGTTGCGCTCTCGGCGCCAGGGACAGGCAAGCTTCACACCACAAGTGGCAGCTTCTCTCAGAAGCAAGCCTAGGGCAAATGGTCTAAATGCCTGTTGGGTCAGGAGCAGGCCAGCATTCCTGCAGCCTGCTCCAACCCAGGGCATTTGTGTACGCTTGCTCCTTATCGTCAGCTGCCCATCAGTTCACTAGCACGCCGCAAAGGTGCAGCCAGAGCCAAGCTCGCTAGCACAGCGTTTGGGCTAGGCTTAAATTCGGCAAAGCCCGGTTGCAAAGCAAGTCGGCAATAATTTTTAACATAATATGGTGGGCAGCCGGCTTACCTAGAAGCAGCCGAGCTTAGGCGCATTGGGAAGGTCAGACAATGACCTACCAGTGGAAGGGCTGGCCGGCTAGGTCAGTCTGTGTGATGTCGGATCGCCTAGCAGGCGGAGCCCTTCAGCCTGTAGTGACGGCGCAGCTTTGAGGTAAAAGGCGCATCCACCCCACGGGCTTCGCGCCCTAGGGCGCGCAGTTTCTGGGTCTCGCGGAAATAGCTTTTGCGACAGAAGCCAACCTTCCAGGTTAGCTCATGTTTGCCCAGGTTCGGTCAGAATAGGCGGGCTGACCTCTGCCATATTTCAAGTACCGTCCTTCAGGCACCGAGCTCACCGAGCCCCAGGCAGTTTGTTTGTTGTGCAGTGAGCGGCAAATCCCAGCCCTTCCAGTGGCACAGGAAGCGCTTACAAGCACAGCGCCCGGCAACACAGATCGTAGCTGTTTATTTGTTGAAACAAGCAAACGAAGCATGGTTGGGTGACGTCATTCACGGGGTGGTCAGAAAGATCAACGGCACACCCCAAATGTCTGGTGTGTGATGGGTATTTGGGGGCCGTGGCCCTTCAGCCGCCGGGATTTGAATGTACATAAATCGCCCTCTTTGCTAGGTCGTGCAGCCGGGCCATAGAAGCCAGCCGGTATCGTCAACGGCCGCAGCCAAAACGCTGCGGCACTGACGACTTCGAGTGCGTCTGTTGAAAGCTCTGGTTTCTTCTGTTTTGAAAAAAAGACGCCTCCAGCCGCACCAGAGGCCGTTCGGCCGTGCACTTGCTGAGTCCGTTCGACCGCAGTTGTGGAAGGCAAGGCCAACTGGTCACGGCAGCTAGCGTCGATTGTCATCATTGCATTAGCGCACTCGAAGTGGCTGGTCTCTTGGTAGGGGCCCTTCACGAACTCAGCATCCACAACCGTCTCCCGTCAAGAGCCCGAGCACGGCGTAACGGCCAGCAGGTGCCTCTAGCGGGTCAGACACAGAGACGTCCTCCTATTTCTCTTCCAGCGCATAAAGCAAGTGGGATAAGGTTGCCTACAGAGTCATGTGGGATGTCTGGCAGTGAGTGTCAGCCATGCTGATAGTACTGTCAGGCTAACACCCTGCGACTCTGAAGGGCAACCGTGTTAAAAAGTGAATGCTAGTGCACTGGAGGGTGGGAGGGTCTAGTGTCGAAACGATTGCAATGCATTGTTGTATAATAAACATGCTTGCTTGTTGTGGTAACAATGCTGGTTAGTTGAGTCAGGTCGGGTGGGCGGGGAGAAAGAGCCTATGGCCGTGTGCCATTTTGNTGTTGTGGTAACAATGCTGGTTAGTTGAGTCAGGTCGGGTGGGCGGGGAGAAAGAGCCTATGGCCGTGTGCCATTTTGGCTCAAGTCTCATGCTGCTTTCCCACCCAGCTCACTACGTGAGTCCCACCCAGCAGGGATGTCTGGCAGTGAGTGTCAGCCATGCTGATAGTACTGTCAGGCTATGTGGGACGCTGAGACTTCCCGTTGGCACAATTTTTCACTTACGATCACCACTGGAGGGTGGGAGGGTCTAGTGTCGAAACGATTGCAATGCATTGTTATATATATATATATGATATATATATATATATGTATATGTATGATATAATGGATATATATATATATATATATATACATATGATATGATATATATATATATCTATATACATATTCCATGACAGCCAAATTTTGTAGGGTCTGAAGGTAGAGAAACGCATGTATATGCACATCACACACACAGACATACAGACATACAGATACACAGATACACAGATGCATACAAATGCATACAGATGCATACAATGCATACAGATGCGTACAGATGCATACAGATGCATACAGATGCATACAGATGCACACAGATGCACACAGATGCATACAGATGCATACAGATGCATACAGTGCATACAGATGCATACAAGCACATACACACACACAAACACATATACACACATGCACACACACACACACACCTACTCACACACATAATGTATATACACACATATTCATACACATATATATATATATATACACATATATATATATATATACATATACATATATATACATACATATATATATATATACACGCACATATACACGATACACCTACATGTACACTCACATAAAACACGCACACACACATACGCACATATGCGTACACACATATACGCACACATACGCACAGATACACAGATACACACATGGAAATACATAGATACACATACACACACACATATCTAAATACAAACCTACCTACAAACATACATACAGACATACATAGGTACATAACATAGAACCATAGATACATAGATACATGCATACATGGATATACAGACAGATACACAGATACATAGACAGCAGATACACAGATACATAGACACACAGATACACGGATACGGACAGATAGACAGACAGACAGACAGACAGATAGATAATAGTAGATAGATAGATAATGAATAGATAATGATAGATAGATAATGATAGATATATAGATACATGCATACCATAGCATATCATACCATAATATCTCATACATTATCTTACCTTACATTGCATTACGTTGCATTGCATGACATACACGACATACGTGACATACACGACATACCTGACATACACGACATACGTGACATACATTACATACATGACATACATGACATACATGACATACTTTACATAAGTTACATACGTTACATACATTACATACATTACATACACTACATGCGTGACATACTATACATACGTTACATACGTTACATACATTACATACATTACATACATTATGACATACGTTACACACATTACATACATTACATACATGACATACTCTACATATGTTACTCTCGTTATATACATTACATACATTACATACATGACATACATGACATATGTTACATACGTTAGATACGTGACATACATTACATACATTACGTACAGTACATACAAAACATACACACACACATGTATCACATGTTTTGTGTCACTAGTTCGATGTTCGAGGGACCCTTTAAGCCTTTAAGCAATGTTTTCCGGGCGTTGTAGACACTTGCAGACTAACCCCTTGGATTGTGTGCATTTCTTTCAAACATGACCGCACTGAGCCGCACACTTTCTTTAGGACAAACCTTCATTGAATGCGGGCCAGCTTCGTCAAGCCCTGACAGAGATCAAGTTGACTGGCCGCATGACTCACGAGAAGGAGGAGCGCCGGAGCGCTGAACGACACAACTTCTGGGACCATCACATATCTTAAAGGAAGCACTGCTCTGTTGAACATCAGCCTTTCTCCTGTTCATTCCGCATCAGAGTTCAACTCATTGTTCACAGTAGCAATTCAACAGGGGCCTTGGCTTGATACTGAGAGCAAAAACAGTCATGAGACAAGGGTGGGGTATAGCTGCTGCCAAATGAGAGACAATATCATAGTTTTATCGGAAAACGGTTTAGACCTCCAAATCAATCTCAGCTTTTTTTCTCCGTTTAAACACTGCCATTTGGGATGCCCCACATTTAGTGAACAATCGTGCCACTGCCACCGCCACCCCCACCGCACCAACACCACCAACACCAGCGCCCAGTCATGTTGTGGAAGTTCATGGTGACGATGATCATTGTGATGAATTATTGTGATGCAAATGGTCGTGATGTGGTGATCGCAGCAGACTAGTCCTTGCCATCTGCCTGATCCATGTCAGCAGGCCATTCAGGAAGTGATTCGCGAGTCAGTGGCTGCTGGACCAGTCACCTGGCATATTTGATCCCGAAGAACTGTTGCTACTTGTAGATTGCCTATTGAAGAAGTGGCGGGTTTGCTCGTGATGACTTCTATCATTTCTCACTGCATCTTGCTTTGGTAAACACTTGAATCAACGAAGGTGCACATGTTTTGAGAGTTTCTGCATGTTCTGCAAATCGTGCGACAGGCTTACAGTATCTCGCAGCAAGGCTTTGAAATCTGCAACTATCTGCAACATCTTCAAGATGGTCAGCTGAGGTGGATCTTTTGGACTTTGCTCTGCAAGTGATCCCAAGGGTGGAACAAAAACTCTTTGAGGCCAAATCCCCAAAGCTTTTGACGCTCTTTCAGAAGTCCCTTGGATTACTTGGATTTGCTGGGATGTTGGGGAACAGACAGACAGATACAGACAGAGACGGACAGAAAGACAGACAGACAGACACGCACAGCTGCTATGCTATATGTGAATAGATGTCTCTCCCTCTTTCTCACACAGGCTGATTCATTTGTTTTTATACTTGCAGCCTGCAGCTGCTATTGTGTGGATGAATAGATGTCTCTCCCACTCTTTCTCAAACAGGCTGATCCGTTTATTTTTCTGTGTTTTCCGCATTCCCAACGCAACTATATAACAGACCGCTGGAAATCGCTGGACATGGATTTGGTATGTATCAGCAAGCAGAACCAAGCAGAACCAAGCAGAACCAAGCAGAACCAAGCAGAACCAAGCAAAACCAAGCAGAACCAAGCAGAACCAAGCAGAACCAAGCAGAACCAAGGTTGGATGCCGTTGGCACTGGTTCCTTATCATCCACCGACTGCATTGAAGCTTTGCGCAGACATGCAGATTCATTCAGCACTGTACTGGATGGTGATCTCATGGATCAGTTGCATGGCAGCATGGAACACAAATTTGGGACAGATGAATTACATAGATTTAGGATGATTTAGGTGCCAATGTCATCATAATGTGCTAGGCTAGGCATATATTAGATATACACATAATATGTATATATATATATATTAGATATACACATAATATATACACATAATATACATATATATATATATATATTAGATATACACATAATATATATATATATACATATACTATATTATTATATATATTATATATATTATATATATTATATATTATATATTATATATTATATATTATATATTATATATTATATATTATATATTATATATTATATANTATATTATATATTAAATATTATATATTATATATTATATATTATATATTATATATTATATATTATATATTATATATTATATATTATATATAGTATATATATATATTCTCTATATATCATATATATTATATATATTATATATTATATATATTATATATATTCTCTATATTATATATATTATATATATTATATATATTATATATATTATATATATTATATATATTATATATATTATATATAAGGAGATTTCCTTACATTTAGGGGTTATTACATTACATTCAGGGGTTAGACTAATGCAATTTGCTTTCCAAAGTGGTGCTGATGCACCGTCTTGCACCTTCGCCAGCTGCCAAGTAGGTGTCAAGTTGACAGCATCAACACAATGAAACAAGCACTGAGCAAGCTGTTTTTTTTTTCTTCAGCTGTTGAACACGCTGCGCTCCGTTGCTTCTCCCTGGTTCAGAGCACCACACACCATTTTATCAAAGTCTGCCCACACTTTGACTGACAAATGATATATGATAATCATGATATCATGATAATGGTGTGGGAATTTGTGGGTATGCTTCAAAACCTATGCTTGATGATATTTGTCTTGTCAACAAATATCTCATATCACCGCTGGTGTTTGGCGCCAGCACGCTTGGAACTCAGTGACTTCACCTGGCATGGTCAACCATTTGCTCAGCCCGAAGGCTACTGAAAAAGCCAAAGAAAAACATTCAGAAATCACAGCTTACAGTCAAGTTTTCAAGTTAAATCAGAAGAACAGGTTTCTACATACCATAGCTCTTTGCTTTGGATATAAACTCCAAAAAAGTATGCAAAAGAGTTTCGTACAAAATAGTCGGATCGATTGCGCGCACAACCACGCACAACGCGCATTGCGTAATATCTCATGACGGCGCCGGCGTAGGATATTACGCGCAGGATATTGCGCAAGGACAGTACGCAAAGAGATATTACGCAGAGATATTACGCAAGGATATTGCGCGAGGATGCTGCGCGGGGAGATATTGCGCGAGGAAATTACGCGAGGGGAAACTGAAACTGAAATAAACCATAGCTTTAAGCACCAAAACTATTGGACCAATTCGAGTGCAATTGGCAGTATTCTCTTGGTGGCCTTGTAGCCACACTGAAATGAAAGCCAGTGAGATTTTGAAACCCTTTGTCACCCCAGTGATCCCACCCATGGAAATCAATGCCCACAGCAGTACAAACTGGCAATTGAAAAGCCACAATGGCAGCAAGAAACCAGGTTCCAAATCCCAAGGTGACAAACCAGAGAGGCACCTGTAAAAACATAGGTGGCATTGAACTCTGCTGGCCTCAAGTTCTTTCCAATCAATTAGTGAATTTCATGGTTCATGGTGGTGCTGCAACAGTAGTGGCTGCTGTGAAAGCACGCTCAGGCAACCTTTTTTTCCCCACAGCTAACCCCAGTTGTAGGCTCTAACTCCGACTCTTCATCTCCTTCAACAGTCGGCACACCGTTCGGAGCTGGTTTTCCAAGAGGATGATCTTTTGGCCTTACCAGAGTTCAGGCATCATGCATCAGCAGTGACACTGTGTTGGGCGCACCATGTGAAAAGATTGAGAAAGAGCGATGTTGCAGCTACACTGGCAAGGCTTCCAGCTTAAGAAACATTCTAGCAAATTTGGAAGCCTAGTGGCTTTGCTCATAGTTCTCATGGGTAAGTTTCTCCAACTCTTTGTACCCATTCTCCAAGTATCTCTTTTGGGATTCCGTCAAGGCTTTCTCAATGTGCACGTTGGTTGATTCCTTCCCCTTTTGCATGGCTGCAAACAAGCACATAGCGCAAAGAGAACCATCAGGTTTTGGCTCTTCAGCCGTGCACCCCTTTGGCTCTTCAGCCATGCACCCCTCACCTGGAACCACCGCCATGTCACACTCAGAAATGCCAGGGGCATAGGGATCCCAAGAAGCGATTGCACCTTCAGCAACGTCAGCGTCAGCTGCTGCACCAGAGGCCCGCAACTTTCTCTCGTCACGCTCACGCTCTCTTCCTCAGCTAAACCCCACACCCCTGGCACCACATGAGAATTCAACCTGCACGCATGCTTGAACATGCAACCCAGCTCAACTGAAAATCGATGTCAAAACATTTCAAGACTTAACATCAAGGATCGCTTTCGGTTGTAGAGGTCTTGCAAGCCACTCCGACGTAGAGGCCCCTTTTCAGGAACCTTCACATCCAGATACTTCCATCTCGAGCCATCTTTCCGCATTGGAGACACCAGAACGATCAGAAAGTGAGGTGTTCACTAGAAAGTGTGGTCAGGATATTTCCATTTCAAGCCATTCTCCCCAGTATATAGAGGGAACTAGGACGCAAGGTGTTCAATGGAAAGCTTGGTGAGGCTGGAAATGGCTGGAGGTAGGTCAGGTGTGGTTTCAGGCTCTACAGGGATGCAACTTTTGCTTGCCACTCGTCTCACGCAAGAGATCTGGTGGTGTGAACTGACCTCACGACAGCCAAAGGGCCTGCGCAATAAGTACAGCAAATAGCTTCATGCTGGCATCACAGACTATCAAGGTTGCCGGCAAGTGTCCACTGAATGCCCCGAGTCAAAATCAAGCCAGATGTTAAGGAGCCTTCCTTTTTCAATTGAATTTTTGCTGCAAGTTTGCTCTGGTCTTGTCTTGCGATGACAGAGAGCCATTTTGCCCCGATGACGCGGCACACACACACACACGCACACATGCACATGTGAGTTTGACAGCAAAATCATTTCAGTTTGAAGGCATTCGCCACCAAGAATTTTCGCAAAGCAGGAATAGAAAGAATGTGCCAACTGATTCCAACCAACAAGAGTTTCCCACTGCTTTGACTTTGTTTCAACTTGGTAAAACTCAAGCCATGTCATCAGTCTCAGCGAAAGCAAGCTCTTCGAGGAAACACAACGACTTTCCTTGGATCATCTTGGATCACATGTGCGCTGACTTTGAGTAGCTATATATAAGCACAGGATGGTGAATATATCGTTTGTGAATCACCAGCATATAATTTGCATTTGGTTGAAGCCAGTCAGTGGATCAATTTCTCGCAGTCTGGTTTGACCTTTCTTATTTTCAGAGACAAGGGTTCTAACCAAGTTGCCAGATTAGGCAACCTTCTGAAAACAATTGGAATCCAAATCCTAGAAGTTCTGCCGTGCTGTCAGGCAAGAAGGAACACATCAATCATGGAAACTTAATGTATACAGTATTTTGCAGCTAGGTTTCGGTCCGGGAACATGTCCATCTCAGCTGCACCAGACAACCACAAACCTCAATGCTCGAAGCCAAGTTGGGGGAGCGATGCGGCTGTACACAGAGCCTTTAAATATGTTTGGTCAGACTCTCAGACTGATGGAGATGCTGGTCAAAACAGATTGATGGCTGGCTCTGGAGATTTCTGTCTCTAAGACATGGCATCGCAAACTCTTGTCACAGTAGTGAATCAACATTGCTGATGTGAAAGCAGCAAATTATCAATTCAATTTGGTGGGTAGTTGGTCTACAAGCAAACCCCCTGAACTTGGTTCCATGCCTGCCAGAGGCCACGATTGCCATGCGCTTGCCAGCCCCAAGCCCAGATCTGTTTGTCTGTGGTCTGGACAAAAGAAAGTTCTGAAGTTTCTGAAGTGTTTTTTTGATTAGCTTGGCTTCACCAAGTCTTGCTTGGCATTAGATAAACACGGATAAACCCTGACACGGATAAACCCTGATAAGTTGTGAGAATGATAAACAGAAACATAATTACTGTAATCCTATGAGTGTTTTGATGCAAAAGTGTTTTTGATGCAGGAGACATCACTGTTTGAATTCGGAGAGGCTTCAAGCAACAGGCTTGTTGGAAGCATGTTGCAAACTAGTATGTAGTGAATTGATCGGACATGCACAAGCCAGTTGATCACCCTGGTCACACACACTGCCTGTGGTTTTCCATCATCCTCAAAGCGTTTGGTCCGCTCGTACGGGCACTTAGCTAGTGCAACAAACATCTCAGCCAGTCAGCGTTTTGACATGTGGAAATGACAAGCAAGCAGTTGATCTTTGAAAGTGCTGGAAAATTTTCTTACTCACACAAAGTTGAAACCAGTAAATCCAGCACATTGAAACAAACTGCCAAGGTGTCATCATAGTTTCAAGTTTGGCCTCTGGCTGAAGCTCTCGATCAAAATTTGGCACAAGTCAGCCAAGTTTTCAAATCAGCATTGTGCTTTACACAAGCCGAATGGCTTCATTTTCGATCATCTGAGTCGGTTTTTTCATGAAGTAGAGCGGCTTCCCTGAGCAAAGAATTATGTTGGCAAATTGATTGCAAACACCATGCAGCTTGTTGGCACACAACATGCAGCAGCTGACACAATTTCAGACTAGTAACTCGGTGAGACTTCCTGAGCGGAGCGGAGCTGTCCAGCTTCAAGGCTGGAGCTGGGGGGGGTTGAGGATGTCATGTTCAATGGTCCTGTGGTTTGGCACGAAAAAATGATACAGGCAAGTTTCCTTTGATTCAGTTGCGTAGAAGACCCGCCACACGCGTTCCAAGGGCCGGCTGGCATTCAGAGCCTGAATACGAGCACCACAAAGACACCCAATGACCCAGTGTTTAAGTTCAAACTGAAGTTGGAACAAGGTCAAGTCTCGTGGCATTTTCTTTAGGCTTCAGCTAAGTTGCATCAGCAGTGAAGGCAGATGCCATCGAAGTGAATTTGATGCCATTTGTGGCCACTGAGCCCCAAGAGTAAAACATCTCATTGGTCTTGGGTCGGATGTAGAACTCACCTTGGAACAATGTTGTTTTTGGTTTTCGGTTGTCCCAGCAGCAGTTCATAGCTCCAAAACATTCGTGCAACATATTATAATGCATCATCTTTTTATGAAAAACTGTTGTGTTCTTTCCTCAAAGGACAAACGAGACAGAGATGAAAGACAGGTAACTGTTCTCACCACTGTCGGCTGGGGCCTTTGAGAGCTCATGGGAATTCACAGTCACCTCGAAATGCCCCTCGTCCTCTAGATCCGTGAAGAGCTCCCTCCAGCTGCAAACTTGGGCATCCGTTGTTTTTTTCTTGCTAGGGTCAGTGATCTCAAGCACTACCTTTTCGGTGTCGCTGTGCCACTTGCAGGCCACGATCCGGGCCAATTCGTCTCACAGGGAAGGGCAAGGAAGAATGATCAAAAAAAAATGGATCAAGATAATGTCGTGATCAATTGAACTTGGTGTCAAAAGGTTGTACTCACGGCTCAATAACAACAAAGTCAGTGCAATCAGATGCAGTCAGGAGCAAACCTTTTGGCAGCGAGCTAGCTAGGAATCCGGGCTGAAGCACTTACGAATGCTCCAGGTCTAAGGAAAACCTACTCCTAAAGATGCTTTTCATCGAGACCTTTCATCCAAAATCAGACATGCAATGTTCACATTGCATGTGCAACCCATAGCACTGGATGCCGGAGGGGCACACCATTTGATTTTCAAACCATGGCGAATTCATTGCTACAGCTGGTTGTGAATTTCAATGCTTTTACGTGGCTTTATGTGGCTTTTCAGATGGCCCCTCGACAGTTCCAACGCTCAAGACCAAACGAAATACCTTAGGCATCGGAGTTGGTGTCTTCGTCACTTCCCCCGGTCCAGTCAAAAGTTTTCTTGCTCCCCTCTTTCTCCTCGTCAGTGATTTCTGGGTCAGACTCACAAACCTCAGCTTCACCTTCCTCCTGTCCTTCATGATCCTCAGCTTCGCTTCCAAGAGATTCCACGGCCTCAGCCAATCGGTCTTCCTCCATGGCCGCGTCATCTGCAGGCAGCTCGTCCGGGTGCTTCGGGTCAGAAGGTTCCAACTTCAGGCGTCGGCGGCTCAGCTGGCTTTTCGGCATAGTCTTCAAAATGTTCATTCTCGATGGGTGCTCTCGCCACCTTAGTTGGACGCCCCACCCAAAGAAAAGCATAGCAGGTCCATGTACAAAATGGCTGGGGCTGATTCAGGATATTGCTTGACAAACAATCATGTGATTGGATCTGAGAATGAATGTCTCTTGTTCTTTTGATTGCAGATCTTGCTAAGCTTTCCACACTTTTCGGGCCTCAACCAAGGCCTGCCCTTTGGTCAAGGAAGGGTTCTCGCAGATGAGTTTGCCGGTGTACTCCTTGATATGTTTGTAGTAGAGATTTTGCAAAGGTGTCTTCTCCTGGCGTGAACAGTTTTCCGACAGTTTCCCAGAAGGAAAACAGCCTCATGTTAACCCAAGTCAAAGGTTGATCGAGATAAAAAATCAATATATCACGCATACAGCACATCAGCAATCGAAAAAAAATTGCATGGTGAATTCCACACAGCAAATTTGATCTGATAGAAGTGTTTTTTGAGTGACCCCAATCGAATCATTGAACCGAGTGCTCAGTGCACAGCAATTGACTTGGAAACCAAAAAGTCTGGGTGTCCCTCAGAGATGCAAATTATTGTGAAATCATATCTTGTGGGAAAGAAAAAGAACGAAAAATCATGAGAGAGAGAGAGAGGTGTTGGGAAAGGGATATGATCAGTATGGCTGCCAAAAAGAAAAATAAGGCTGGTCACAGTAGCTCTGGAACTAGCGGCCAGTAGGTTGGCGTAATATTTCCTTACAATACTTGCTACAGCAATTGGAGTTGAGCTTGTCTTTCAATTATTGGTTTGCAGGGAAGCCTCGCCCACCATGTACTCAATAGAATAAAACATGGGTAGGAAAAGCATATGATATCATAAGCAGCTGGCTTCACTTGCCAACTTGGTGAAGGACCCACCAGCGACGCCTTCTTCGGCTGCGGTGCCTCCAGGACAGAATCGACACAGGGAAGCTAACAGAACAAATGCCAGGAATTAAATTTCGACATGCACAAGCAGTGAAACATTTGCAATTCCTATGTCGTGTCACTGTAGTGGCATAAACTGACATCCCCGAGAAGAAAGTAGACTGGTATTGATGATGCCTGGGAATGTGTTGGAATATTTTGAATGCAGTGGGATATAGTGGGCCTCCTCCTCTTCTTTGTCACTTTCAGCCTTCTCTTCTTCACTTTCGCTCTTCTTGTCATCGCTTTCATCATCGCTTTCATCCTGCGATGCCAGGGTCTCATCAACCTTCTTCTCAGGTTCATCCTCCTTTTTCACATGCTGATCCTTGTGCTCAATCGTCTCCTCATGGAAATCTTCGGTGGCATCGGAATCACCACCCTCACAAAGATCCTCAGCTTCAACCACCTCTACCTTTGGGGCCTGCTTTTTGTCCTTTGCTTTCAAACCTTCTCGGGCACTGCTGCTGCTGCTGCTACGAGCATTGCTTCCTGGAGCTGAAAGCAATGCAAGTGAACTGCGTCCTCTTTTCAAGTTCAAATTGTTCAGAGCCTCCATGTTGTTCAAAGCCTCCATGTTGGCTCGATTCTTCTTCTCAGAGATTTCGTGCTGACGGGATGCAGAGCGGGGTCTTTTGTTCTGTGTCTCTGCCTTCGGATGGTCATTGACCTTGGACTCTTTCTGTCTAGGTAAAATGCCTTTGAGAGCGTCAGAAGCCTTCAACTTCGTCCCATCGTCTTTGCCATTGTTCCGGGCCTTCTTTTCCTTAGCTTCCTTCTTCACATCCTTAGCATCTTTCAATTCACTGCTCTTCCTCTTTGTCTCCTTCGGCTCCTTCTCTGCATTCCTCATCTCCTTATCCTTCGGCTCCCTCTCTGCATTCCTCGGGTCCTTATCCTCCTTCTTCTTCTTTGAACCTTTCTCCAAAACCGTCTCTTTTGGCCGCTCCTCCTCATGCGTCTTCTTTCCAACGTCCTGCTTTGCCTTCTTCTTTGCAACTCCTTCATCCTTCTTCTTTGCAACTCCTTCATCCTTCTTCTTTGCAACTCGTTCATCCTTCTCCTTTGCAACTCCTTCAGCTTTCTTTGTCGGTTTTGTCAACTTGCCTTCTTCATCCTGTGTCTTCCTGGCTTTCTTGCCAGTGCTGTGGTCAAGGGCCATCATGGCCATTGCAGCTCCAGCTTTGGCCTTCTCAGAGACCTTGTGCTCCTTGTTGGCGACACCAGCTTTCTCCTCCTTCGTCTTTCGCTTGACCTGCTTTGCTTTGGGGAGCGGGACAGCTGGTTTGGATTTTGCAGGAGACTCATCGCCAGACTCCTCTGACTCGCCAGGCTCAGTGGACAAGGGCTCCTCAGAATCTAAGGTGTTCTCCTCATCTTCAGAGCCCTCCTTTTTTTTCAGCGACTTGCCTTTCTCTGCCTTAGTCTTGGCCTTTTCATTGTCGACAGTCTTTCTCAGTGCTGGTGGCCGACCTCTTGCTTTTGGTTCCTGCTTTGCAGCTGCAAATGCCTCAAGTCTTTGCTTCTTGCTATCCTCTTTCTGGCCACTTTTTGCCTTCTCAGTTTTAGCCTTGAGCTCCTTTATCTGGTCGTCCTTCAAGTCGGGGTTGTTCTCAGGTGTGCTAGCAGCCCAGGTCAAAGGCAAAGATCTTTGCCGGACATCCTTCTTTTCACCTTTCTCCTCCAAGGTATGTTTCTGGGATGATCCCAAGAAAAGATGACACACTGGGAGTTGAAAGCACAGCTTGGCAAGAGTTGTCGAGAAAAAATTGTTATTGATCGGATTCAAATGTATCCCGTGTCCTGAGAGGAAGCTTCAGAAGCCAGTGGCGATGCAACAGCCTGAGCTCAAGAAATTGGTGAAAGTCGGGACCTTGTGGGGCTGCTAGCCACGAGCACTTTCACAAATTAAATGATGACACATGGGATTCTACCACATCTACCAACAACAGTACTGTACTAGCGATTTGGGCCCTAACCTTCTTACAGGGTGGAGTCTGCAGAACGTCGGGCTCTTTGGAAGCAAGTTCATCGAAGTCCTGGAACACTGGGATTCTCAAACATGCGGCTAATATGTCACCATACTGCAAGATATATATGTCACCATACTGCAAGATATGCAAAGTGGGGCATGCAACAGTGGCAATGCAAGAAGATTTCACAAGGTTGTCACAAACCTTCATCATTCGAAATTAGAAGATCTGTCCTGCTGAAACCCATGATCAGCAAGAATGCCGGCAAGAGAAGCCGAAGAAGCCATTGAGTTTGGTCAAACCACTGGCTAGGGGCACTGCAAGGTTTGAGCTGCCGATGAGACGGCTCAACAACAAGAAGTCAGGCCAGCAGGAAATCTGAGTGACATGCAGGGTTTTAGCTTTGGTTCTTTGGAGTAAGGATTTCCATCAATTTGTCAATGATAATATATAGATCCACAATGATCCACACAACCCCCAAGATTCACTCAGAGAACCTGGCCTGTCTTCTCCTTCCTCTTCAAATCTGCGACCCTCTGTGCGTTGACGAATCGACTTGTACCATGACAAATCATATAATCGTCAGTCGGGATGGTGAGCTCCATGTGAGCAACCTCAGATCGAACAGAAGCAACTGGAAGCAAGAAAAGTGCTCCAAGTAAGGAGGCAGCAAAAAAGGCACCAAAGGACAAGGAACAAAACATATTTCAAACAATTCACTACACAATTCCATATTGAGTAGCAAGAAAGAGTTTGTATGCTTGGCCGGGACAACACTGTTCGACTTTTCCAGCTCGGTTTTTGGAGGAGACCAAGAATAGTGTTGTTCCTGGCAAGCGCCCAGTTGCCTTGGCCTCCACATGGTACATTTCCATGACTCCGTCAACTGTGCATGGCTCGTTCGGCCAGTTGACTTCCTGCACTGCTTGATGGGCAGCTTGAGGAGCAGGAGGCGCCAATGCCGATGCTGTTGAAGGGTTTGCTTCAAACCTCACATTTTGAGGCTTCTGTTGGTGCAAAAAAAAGGAAGATCTTGATGACCCGCACATGCATGATTCAAGCTTGGTCACAACTAAGACATAAATTAAAGATGTTCTAATTTAAGCTCATACAATACTTGTCATATGCATGATGGGTCTGAATGATTTCTTTCAAAATCAGGCAAAAAAAGGAATTTGGAAGTTGCACATAGTTAGATGCACACCTACTACCGGAAAAACACGAAAGAATGAAAAGGCACCAGTGCAGCTTTGGCACCGGTCATCAAACTCTTTCAGAAGCGATCGCCAGTCTGCACCATACACAACATCCCGTGCATACATGCTTCGCACACTCGCAGGCAAAGTGAACTTGTACCTTTCCCATCCCTTCTTGGTGTTGTTGACCTCACAGACGACCAGCTTGAAGTCGTAATCCTTCGGATCCACGTGGTCCTCATCCTTTGCAGCTGGTGGTTCTGGTTGATAAGCACGGACATCCCCCATGCAGTGACTCCCATCCTTCCAGCCCTGACAATCAGGGCAACTGGGGAAATTGTAGCTTAACTGATTGCAGCCCAAAAAGTTGAGAGGGATGAACACATCGTACATGAAAACTAGATAGTGCATCACACTGACTGCTGTAGTTTTTTGGTAGCCAGGCCTGGAGAAGCTTAAAAGCAACCTTTTTCTCCACATATTCGATGATGCCAACATTGCGTGAGACCGACAGGTAGTCAATCTTCATGCCATTGTCCTCATGCCACTTCATCAGGCAACTCTCAAGACAGCCATCGTAGGGAGTCACATTGACCAGCACCCCAGAAGTTGTAGTGAGTTTCCCAAGCAAACTGGTGAGGACAGCGTTGGGAAAGTCAGTTCCAGTGAGGAGCTGTGCGGATTCCTGGCTATCACTCAGAGACCTCAGATTTGTTTGACAGGGAAGGAGCCATCACAAGAATCCTTTGAATCCTTTGTATCAAAACATGATGCAGCATCGAGATCCCATTTGAAGAAGTGAGAAAATATGATGACAGATCCAGGTCAAGTTTGAAATTTGGGTTCTGAATCCTCTTCCTCCGTTGGCTAGTCTGCCTACTATCTTCAAGGTAGTACAAGAAACCTGGAAAGATTTGTTGGACCTTGTACTTTTCCTTTTGGCTTGCCCTTGCCAAGAAAACAGAAACACTCAAAAAGGACCACTCCGGGGGGTTCTATTTTGCCACTTTCCTTTGTGGTGGTGTTCCATGGGGTGGCAAACTAATAGGAATAAAGTTGTTTAGGCGTGTCATTTTTTTTTGAGCCAAGACTCCTCTGGCCCTCTGATGCATGAGGTAGCGCGTCTTTTTCAGCAACTGGCACGATGTACGAAGATTCCGAGGCCCATGGAACTGCCTGTCGTGTCGACCTGTGTCAAGAAGGGCTGCTTGGAAACATGTTGGAGATACCTCCTGTCCTTTTTTGCTTGGATAATAGATTGACTGACTAAAAAAATTCAAGATCAAAAGCTCCGGTTGTTTGACATCAAATGTTCCAGTTTTCTGGCCTGTCCATCATCAGTGGACTGGTTTTGAAAATGTTCTCCTCATGAGAGCCCTCCAGGATCACAACCCATCCAAGCATTTGGAGGGGAACACGTTTGCTTGCCGGCGGACATTCCATTCTGATCGTTATCAGTTGGTTCAGCAGCTGTCGGGAATCCAACTTGTCTTCTATTCGCCTGGAGTGTGCGTGATTGCAACTGTTTCTTTTGGCTTTGCATTCTTTGTCAACGCGTCAGCATTGATCCAATATTTTCTATTGTCTAGGGCCTCTCATGACTTTGAAGAACTGCACACCAGCAATTTGATATAGAACTGTCAAAGGAAAAGGCTGAGAACCAGCATGAAAGAAAATAAACATTTACCATTTAAGCTGAAGGGCCGAACTTCACCTCGTTGACCCCCAGACACCTTCTCGGACACTAGGTGCGGCGCAATCAAGATTGCAACACCCTTGGTCGGCATTTTGGACAAAGCCTTGTGGATGACACCGACAACATAGTTCAAATCGTTCATACCCAGACGGCCAAACTTGGTCAGATCGGCCCAAAGAACGAGCGCACCAGCTGTAGCTTTTCGTGCAGCCACAAACTGCAGGGTCATGACATGGACTTTTCGGTTTCTTAGACGAACACAACATGAAACCCGAAAGCTAGCAGCTAACCACCTTCTATGCCCAACAAACATGCAGTATGATTTGTGAGATTGCACCGGCCTGTTCCACTGCATGGATCAAATCAGTCTCGCTTCCGCCCAAGTGCTTTGCATGCATCTCCATGTGGTTGGAAATGATGGAGGCACCGATAACATTCTCGCTTCGAACATGGGTGATGCGACGAAGTCGTTCAGCTTTGTCGGTTTTCTGCACCTGCTGAAACATCTTTGCAATTGCAGCCACATCCCTTGCCAACGACAGGCTGTCGTGTTGCCATGCCTTCTGCTTTGCATCCTTGCCCAAGCTCTCGAGTTTGGTGTCAGCTGCTTCTAAATGAACCTTTTCAGCAGGATCATGTTCGGCAGAGGAAGAGGCATTGTCTTTCCACATGGATGCATCACCAGCTTTGAAACTCGGGTCTTTCACTGCCAGGAATTCCATGGCTTCTTCTGCAAAGTCCCTGGGTGACAACAGAGTGTACTGAACAAAACAAAATTTAAACCATCAAAATCCCAAACCTTCATCACTTTGCTGGTGGCAAGATGGACATGCTCCTGAACACCTAATCAGCAGCATAGGAAACAACCAGCAAACAGCTGAAAATTAAAATCAAGATTTGAAAGCAAGATACCCTTCCAAGATCCCCAGCTCGACTTTTTTGAGTGTGTCCAGCGAGAATTCTTTCTCTCCCTTTGGGTTCTTGGCAATGACCATGTTGTCATAGATGTAGCCCTGAACACACATCAAGTCAATCTCGGATGCCCACTGCTCCTGGCTGAGTCTCGTGATGCATGCTCTGCCTGCCCGACGTGTTTGCACATCGTGCAAATGAAAAAGCCTTTGGAGGAACAGGATTTGCTTGCTTCCCGTCATTTTCAGGATGGAATACCATAGGGGGCAAAGGTTGGTGGCCTTTGGCAAGCCATCCAACAGCCACCTGCCGTCCATCAGAAAGTCCCGGCTGAAGGCTAACAGGGTCGACCAAGAACAACTTAAGGCAGCTAGGTGGAGAATTGTTTTGCAACAGATTTGCAACAACTTGGCAACAACGAGGGTGCAATCAAGTTCAAAACAGCTTGGCACAAAACAGTTTTCAAACCGACGCAACTTAATATGATTTTAAAGATCCAATCTCAGTTTGAAATACCATTCGATTTTGACTTTCATCAGATTTCGCCTGAGTTCTGGAATGCATATTTGTGCAAGTGGCGTTCAAGAAGCGACCATGCTTTGCCAGTGACCCCAACCTGGCACAGGCAAGCAGACTTGTGGAATCTCATGCTGGCTATGGAAACTTGAGGACTTGGACAGGTGGGAACTGGGGGAAACAATAAGGTTATAACAAACATAAGGCCTAAGGGTGGAAAAATTTGGACCCACAACCGATGCCAAGAGACTTTGAGTCCATACAGCTCGAGAGCCTCATTCTGATCAACTTGGAGTTTGGTGCTTGTCGCAGCAAAACCATAGCCGTTGTATTCCAGCACTCCGTCCATATAAGCATCCTTGTACCCAGATACTCCCTGGTACTTCTGAGGTTCCTGCAATCAGAAAGATTTCAAGATGAATCGGCATCTGAGGAGAACTTGAAACTCATTAATGAGTAAACAGTCAATAAATCAAACGAAAATTGTTGGGAA
This sequence comes from Symbiodinium sp. clade C Y103, assembly GCA_003297045.1. Classification (NCBI taxonomy): domain Eukaryota; class Dinophyceae; order Suessiales; family Symbiodiniaceae; genus Cladocopium; species Cladocopium sp. clade C. The sequence goes on from BGPT01001144.1 coordinate 99,734, forward strand.
TAGTCCTCCAACAGCTTCGCTTGGGCCCTTTGGTGAAAAATGGCCGCCTTTTGAAATGGGTTCTTTTTCTGTCTCTCGCTCTGCTGCTCATGCACTTGAAGCCGTCGCCAAGAGATGTGACTCTCATGCTGATGCTGCATTTCCACACAATGGATCTCCACGCAGGACATCATCCACCTGTGGAAGAGGCACAAGGGACATCAGGAAATGTTCGAGCCCCTTTGTGATATCTTTGGTTATGAAGGGATGATGGTTTGGGCAAAGTCAAAAGGACGATGGTTTCGTCCGGACCATCACCCCCTGAGATTTGTCAGTCAAGAGATATTCTGGCAGAATATCAAGGTGATATTATGGCATAATATTATGGCATAATATCTGTGTGATATTTTGGCAAAATATGACAATTTGCAACAAAAGTCAGTTGAAAGCATTTCTGTCATTGGTCCGAAAATGCCTTCCAGATATTCTGCTGTCACCCCCTGGCTGCTCCGATTTCAAAATTTCAAAGGACGACGTTCCCACCCGGACCCTCACCCCCTGGAGCCCTCAAAATCATAGTTTAAGATAACCCAGAATATCCCAGAACCTGATTTTGATCACAGATTGCTGTGTGGTATTCCTGCGGGGCCATGGGGACACAAGGTTTTGGGTTGCTTGACCTCAAGAACACCTCGCTGTGGTACCTTGTCTACCTGTCAGGGGACGACGTTCTGGACCGGACCATCACCCTTTGAAACTTTGTCGTTTGGGCCCCAAAAGGACGAGGACAGAATGTCTGGGCTGCCCATGTGAGAGTCTGCGCTGGGTCCTAGACACATGCTTTGAACTCATGGATATCCTTGATATTCTGTGAGAATCTGCGATAATCTGCGATAAAAGATCAAACCATTTTGACCTTTAACGAATGAAATCCCAACACAACATTGCAAAACTTGAGGTGTTCAAATTTTGATTGAAGCCCAAAGTGCACCAAGTTCTTTGCCTGGTGAGTCTGGAAAGGAGCTCAGCAGCCCAAAACTTGGAATGAAAATGCAAACCAGAATCACTATAAATTGGGGTGTGGACACAATTCCCTTGAACTCCTTGGAAACCAAAATAACCAAATGAGTTTGGGACAAGATGTCTACCTTTAAGTCCAGTTGTCATAACCCCGCTGCCTCCGGAAGTCAGCGAGCTCGGCTCTGGAGAGAGAATCCTTCAAGTCATAGTAAGTGAAAAGGATGGCAAAGAAGACCACGCTCACCCGTCCCAAACCTTTCGTCACATGGGCCATAGCCAATCCCTTCCTGGATGGAATTGCCTCCCAGGGTTCACACTGCATTCACTCGAAGAGTTGCCGAGAAAATCAGGACTGACTTTTGATCTTGATGCTGGCTCGTGAACCAAGTCTGTTCTGTTGATTCTTCAAAGCATCTTAGTGTGGGGGGTGGAACCAGCAAAAAGACTAGAACATGGTGTGGTAAGAAAACATATCAAATTCGGCAAGGAAAAATACAAGATAGGGTATCAATTTGATCTAGTGACAGAAAAATGTTTGCTCTTTTTGGGAAACCATGCGCACCTTGACCTCAATGGCTTCTCTTGTGCTGTCGAAGCCGCCCTTCAGGATAGACTCTGCAGTACCAAGCCAGCTCTGCATGTGCGGGAGCCCATCCGAAGGCATGCTATACCACAGGCAGAGGATTGGTAGGACACATCTTGCTTTGTGAACATCCTGAAGCAGGGACTGATGGAGTCCAAAGTAAAAAGACTTAAAGACTGACCAGTTGGAAATCGAATCAGCAATAAATTATTTGTTTGTTTTCATGACCCAATGAGTGATCATGTGGTATCATGTGGAAAATTCCTGCCAAGCTGCGGGAAGGGTCATCGACTGCGGGTTTGGCATGGCAGTGTCAGGGGTGTTCAAGATATCCCGGTTGAGCCAATCCAAAATTGGTTCGTAGATCGCATCATTGAGCTTCTCCATGACATACTTCACAGGGTGCTCGTCCCCCTCTAGGTTGAAGGCCCTCAGAAAGACTAGCTGACGGCAGTGCTACTAACTTGGGAATGTTTCAAACAAAATAAGGGATCCCTGGTTTTGAGATACTCCCACAGAGGATCATGCTGACGGTCTTGAAGATGGTGTGACAATGACCAAATCAGCCAAGTAACAGAGCAGCTTGCAAAATCTTCTGAGCCCATGGGCATGAGCGAGCAAACTTCGTATCCCCATCCTCCACAGCGCAATTGGCTGAGGATCTCTTTGGCATCTTGCGAACGGTTCGCAAGACAAAGACCGAAATCTTTGAACTTGAGGCAGGGCGAGGGTTGGGACAGTGTTCCAATTTAGATTTGCCACCATCACAACGAACTTCCTGACTGTTTGACATCATGTGCTTGGTTCGGAATACAATGGGACTGTTTGACATCATTTGCTTCTCACAAGGGATGCGAAGCTTCCACATTGCTTTCTGATTCTTTTTGCACTTGTCGATTGTAGAGGGCGGCAGGCTGGATTTGCTAATTTGACTGAAAGTCATAGATGAATTAGAGCTACAGAGCTTGCCCCTGCAGCAGCACTGAAAAAACTAGGCCACACGTGGCTCCAAAGCAAGAGCTGCAGCCAGCAGCACATATCCAAAGCATGGAATTGATAAGCTGTTTCCAGCCATCGAAGCAATCGATTTTGAGCGGATTCCACTTAAATCCAATTTGGGAGCACCTGCAGCCTTGGACTGCATCCGGGTACATGGAATTGTCTGTGCCGCCATCATCTCGGTTGGCTTCAGGAAGCGGCTGAGCTCCTGACATGTGACATACATACATCATGGGAATCAGTGATTGGCATTAAATCCTCAGTGAAGGTAAGTCGGGATATGAATTGGGATTAAAGTTTCCATTTTGTTTTTCAATCATCATGACTCGTCGTGAAACATGCCAGGTCTAGAACCAAAAGCATCAAAAGCATGAAGCTGAAAACCCAATCCTCGGAATATATTTTCGAAGAATTGGTTGTCAAAGTCATCAGCGATCCATCGGCGAGTTCTCCCCGGCCACGGCCATTGGCCGCATACTGGCTCAAATCAGGAAACTTGATCTTCTTGTCAAGCATGCGGTATGCACAAAGATTTCTTTCCTGGGAAACGGGTTTAAAAAAACATTCCCTACTTGATTGTTGCAGCCATGTCAGGAAACAGGATTCTTCATGGCCAACATCTTTTTACGTTGGGGCACTCAAAAGCAAGCGATGAGCCACAAAATTTGATATTATTTAAATTTGTCGGGCAATTGACAGTTGGGTCATCTGTTTAAGCCATGAGTCTTCAGCATCACTAAGTTGATCTTTGGGATGTGACTGCCAGAAATGACTCTTCGCTGATAGCACTGACTTCGAAGAAAGGCATTCAAGAAAGCTTGAAAGGGAGAACTCTGCGTTCCACTTGATTTTGTCCTTCCTGTATGCTAAGAAGAAGCTGCGAGCACGGCCCATTCCCAGGCCCACATTCCTTGGGTCCACTTGCACGTCCTCAACAGCAAAGCGGGGGCCTAGGTTTGACTCCACCGTACTGCGAGGGTACTCCGTGACATTCTCTATGAACAGAACGTCTGCCACTTTAGGATATTGCTCGTAGAAGGCCTCATGTGTGGCAAACTCCACATCCTCCTCATGCAGCTCGTTCCCCATTCGGCTGTACATGATGCAAACCGGGCCTAGTCAAGCACAATCAAGTACAATGTTTCAAGATCATTACCAGGCACTTCTTTTGGACTTCTCAGTGCTGTTGTGAAAGCATTACTTACTGCCAGCAGACTTCTGAGGTTTTGGCTGCCGTGGGCCACATCCATTCCTTGTGGAGCGCATGCAGAAGGCCCAAAGAAAATCAAGCTGCAGTAAATTAAGTCTTTACCATCTAGTGCAAATTCTGGAACAATTGTCAATTTGATCGAGCTTCGTTTGGGGTCAGAACTTGTACTCAACTTGCAGTATTTGTGGTGGGTGGTGCACCAATTCCCACGACGCGATCGAAAGTTCACGTCAAGGATATTGGGGAAGTTGCACGTCTTGTAGGTCTTTCTGAGCACTGACTGACAGTCAGGAGAAATTTCACAGGTGGCACGCAAAATCACATGCTGACTTTGACGGAGGTGCTTTCCACTGGCATTCTCCGCAGCAAACCTTTGGGCAGCAGCCTGAAGACTCAAGCATGCCTCATGCGCAACGTTAGCCAGAGAAACTGACTGAAAAATCATAGAAATTTCAAATGAAATCGAAACTGAAGGGTGATAGAAATATCAAATGAAATTGGTTTGCTTCTATACCCCAGCCAATTTGAAATCCACAGGTCGAAATAATTGCATGGAAGATGCGCTTTCAACAGCCCCACACCCAGAAAATGCAGTGGTCATATTCCACTTCCACTTCTTAAGCCGGGACATGATCCAAGATTGCCCATAGCGCTGACTTGCACATTTGATCCACACGTCAGCCCAGGAAAACGTGGAGAAAACGCTCTTGAAGTGGCTTGGTGAGTCAGGAGATGGTTGAGGCACGCTCGTCTTCGGAAATTTCTTCCTAAGATTTTGTGGCAGATCTATTGAGTAAAATAATAAATAGATCTAACTTCATCATGGATTGTGCGGCAGGCACTCATGAGATTACACGAGTGGTAAGCCCCCAACACCTTTGTGATTGTCTTCTTGACGTTGCACCTGTTCTGTGGGCAAACAGTGGGCTACCAATGGGTTGCCAGTGGATCAATCACAACATTGTTCTTGCTGAGCTGTCAAGTCTTGTGGCTGCACCTGTGGACTGTGCTGGGCCTCACCCCAGTGCAAAACAAATAGTTGAAAATAGTGTGAAATCCAAATCTGACATCAAACAAATGTGAAACACTGTCAGGTTTTGAATCACCATGAATCGGACTGAGGAAGAAACAATTGGTGGTTGTTCACACTTGATTGCCTCTTTGCTCCTTTTTTCCTGGACCGGACCCCAATCCATCGGAGAAATGTGCCAGGAACAGAGGAAAGTGGTTTTCTTGCAGGCTGGTGAAGCTTTGCATTGTCCAAAACTACCCTGCCTGGGAGTCATACAACGGGAACCAGTGAGGATTTGCAAACCTTCCTTCACCGAATATTTACGGGCCATTTCGCCCGCAAAGTGTCTTCCAATGACACAGGTTTGCATGCAAAATGCACTGCGGCATGTTGTGATTCGAAGCATGTGTGCAATCATGATCTCTTGTGCAGTATTCACAAACCATTTGGAATATCTTGGGTCTTTCTTTGAAATCTCATGCCAATCCATTTGCTGCTTGCAACAGGGCTTCCTTTTTTCAACAGTTTCGAGTGGCAAGTGTTCACTGGAGCTCCGAATCGCCAGGCTGGGGGCAATGCTTCTTCGAGGCCTGTTCAAGGAATGTATGGAAGCATGGTGCTGGAGCGAGAGAGAGAGAGAGAGATCAATATTAAATAGACTGAAGACTTGCTGAAAGAAATGGACACAGTCGCCTCACTGTTGGATTCCTGGGCTTTGCGCTTGGACTTTGGATAGACCTTGCCGAAGTTTAAAAACTGTTGCTTGGCTGATGAAAATGATCGTAAAACGATTTGCCTTGATTTAAAACGTGAAGCATTCTCCCGGAGCCTCCGGGAGCGTCTCATAGCGTTCCATTGTCAACTGGGCAAAGTAGCAAGTTGGGTATCAATCATTCTGTGCCAGTGATGCTTCCGCATCTTGATTTGCCTGGCCTGTGAATCCTCATAGTAGGTCCAGTGGTTAGGGTCATCCTGGGGCCAGTAGTCCTGACAAAACATACAGAGCAGAGAAAGTAGTACTAATTTTTAATATAGTCAAGTGCAATCACTCGCACACCTCATCATCAGAGGTGAGCTCCTTTTTCTGTGGAGCGGTTTCGTTGCCACTGACTTTGCCATCTTCCTTACCCAAGAAAACAAACTGTTTACTGGCTACCCACTGGATTGACAGGCATTCAACAGAAGATCTCGCTGAGCAAGAAGCCTCCTCCACAAGGACGATGGGCTGGGAGTCAAGAGGTGCTTCATTGGCCGGCATACCTCCAAGTGTTTTGGAGCACAATCAACTTGAGATGGTGTTTGAAACATTTGACGTGATAGTCTAATACTGGGCAGTGGCAAAAATAGAATCCAATCGAGACAAGTAAGTTTATTGTTCACAGTTCAAATGCAGTGATCAACCAGGCCTAAGCAAGGCAAGGCAAATTGAACCCTGGCAACCGCACTAACCTAGCAATGCTGGCAGCTATGTACACCTGGAAACAGCTTTGGAATTGAGATATACTGAAATGCAAGCAGCAGCTCACAAAGACATGCAGTCGACTGTGCCGAGAGTCGTAGCACTGACCACAAGAAATTCACATGCTTTCCAATCAGCGCAGCAACCCTTTTGAAAGTGCCTGCACACCCCTACAAGCTCGACCCCGTGACACGGGAGCCTTGTTTTGAAAGCAAAAAGCCAAACAACAAGTCAAGTGTTTTCAGTGCGATCAGTTGCTCAATTCACTGATGTTATGTCAATTTGTTGGTTTTCACTTTTTTCTTCACTCAAGGCTGCACCGTGACACGAAATTTCATCGTTGGGATCACTCTGCCAAGCGCAGACGGAAGCCCCAACTGGATCACCTGCCCCGGGGCAGGTGTCTCAATCCAACCCAGTGCCGGAAGACCCTGAGGCCTTTCATCACGGCAAATCCCCAGTAAAAACTCTACAGCACGACGTGTGGCTTCATGTGGGTATTTCTCCAACAGCAGCTTTGCAAGGGCTATGTAGTCCTTTTGTTTGCTGGGTTTCACTGCCCGCAACAATCTCACTTGGCCTTCCCCAGGAGGAGGTCCAATGCGATCGACATAGCGATGAGGAAAGGCCAGCACAGGGTTCTGCAGGTGGGTGTCCAAGGCAAATGCACCAAAGCATGCACAGCCAGTCTGTAGATGACTCGAAATCAAACACTTCAGACATGACGACATGTTGAGAACATATTCAGATTTACTGGCCAAACAATTGTGTTGAATGTCTGTGGGTCCTGGGAGAGAAGATCATCACTCGCAAATCGCTTCAGCAGCAAGATTGCATCAGAAGGATGCATGGGCATGCGGGCCCCTCTTCCATGAGCTTCGATGGTCACGTTTGCAGGGATGTCTCGCAGGGCAAAACATTCCAGAATACTCACAAACAAAGTAGCCATGAGAAGGACTGAGTGTCACTCACACTATGATTTCGTGAAATATGCGACCATTGTGCAGTTCCCATGCTATGTTGTTTTTTAGAACAGTTCGTAGGCTGTATATATTTAGTACAGAAATACCTGGCCTGACCGACGTATCAGCACAAAGCAGTGGTGACCACTGTCGTCGTCACGCAAGCCACCGGCATATGTCACAGGCGCCCGCGACAACCTGACTGAGTGGAATGCAGAGTGAGCTTGGACTTCAATGATGTTCAGAGACACGTTCAAGACTCGAAAGTTCAGCAAGAGTCAAATGAATATCAATCAAGATCACCTGTATATCACAAATTTCACATTGAAGATATTGTTTTTTCTGACTGTCACAATTCTAAGGCATGGGACCAAGATTTCCAGTTTCGAACTGCAGACAAGTACTGCACACGGACTTGAGCTGCACCAATGAATTGGCGGATGCCAATCCTCTCCAAGATGATTTGTATTTTCCTGAGAAATCTGTTGGTGACAAAATAATTGAGTGTCTACATTCAAGTCTTGGTGCAACTGATCATCAAGAAGCCAAACTGTGATACTTTTGCAATGTTTGGCGCTTAGTGGTGACTTGTTAAGCTCATGGCTGTGCAACATCATCAGGATCCGCCAGCACATCGATATGTCGCATTGCAACACTGATCAAGCCATAGATCTGATCTCAGCTGTTGAATGTTCATCAATCCTTTTGTTGAGTCATGTTTTCAATGTTGTTTGGACTTGAATCACGCACAACTTCAAATGGCCAACTCTATTGTGCCAAGAAACCCAAACACCCATGTGTATGGCCTACTCGGCCAAAAAGGATTGCACCAAGCCTGATGCAGTGCGTACTGCATAGCCATGAGAGAAACCGAATGAGGTTCCCGTTCTTCGTCTCCCGCACGCAATTATCAGCCTGTCAGCTAGAGTTTCACATGCCAAGATGTTTTGAAGCATTTTTTTCTGGCAATGTTTTCTTGGTTGTAACCTGCACAAACCAATAGGTTAAAGTTAAATTCAGAGGTTTCTATAATAAGGCTCAAGCATTGAAAGACCGGCACACAATAAATGCCAAGATACAGAGATCAGAACCTGATCTGGAAATGGAACTTGCTTGGCTTCGCAGCATTGCTTGGCAAACTGGATGGATCTTGCCCCTGTCTCGATCACCATGCTGGAGTCTGCAGGGACCCTTGGGTCTAGCACCTTAACGCATTGTGTTGCGGTGTGCAGCTCATGTCTGCACACTGATGTGGGTGGGAATGACTCTCAAAAGCCTGTTCTTTGTCACGGACTTGATAGTATATAAAGACAATAACATTGAAACTGCTGAACAACCTTGGAATGCCCAAAGAAATTGTGGCAACAAGGCACCCACAAATCCAACACCACTCCGTGGATCCAACAGCCTTGAACTTTCAGCTGCGGCCGCTGCAGCATGGAGGTGGACTTCAGTGGCCGCTGCCCAGCATATCTGGGTATCCTCCATTTGCTCTGGTCCATGCCATCCTTGGCTAGCTGTGCAAGGCAATAACCCAAGATTGAAAACTCAGGGCGGCAAGCACACTAGCCTAAGGGGAAACCCCTCTATTTGATGGTTTTTTACCCAAGATTTAGGGCCATCACAGTGATTGGAAGATCAAAACAGGGCCCAAGGCTCCCAGTGGATGGCCAATGTACTTCCTGGCCGCTCAAGAGGTCGCTGTCCTTGCAAGAAGGATTCTAGGTCTCGATCTCGGCCAACATCAGAGATGTGCTGTTTGTATTGTCTGGCCGTGTCGTATCTGGTCTGGTTGTCAGAGGCCAGCCGAAAACGTTCCTTGAAGCTGGCACAGCAGTCGCATTGGCCGTGTTGACTCGGCGGTGTAAATCGCAAGGTATTGTTCCAGATTTCGCGGAAGATGCGCCAGAACTGGACATAGCTCACTTTGTGAGTGACGCAGTACTGGTACCACAACATCTTGACATTTCCTGTTGGAAGATACCTTGTTGGAAGAGAGTGGATCTTCGAAGCGAAATTGGTCTCGATCACTGTCGAGAAATATCCAGTCAATCCCATGATGTGTAACCTGATTTCTTCGTCCATCTCCAAGTCTTCGGCTTGAATGTCGTCAAAGTCCAGGTCACTGGAACTAGATGAAGCAGCATCATCATTGTAGTCACAAACGCCACCGGCATCCTCCTCCATGACTACTGACAACTTCTCCTTCTGGTTGCCATTGTTGTTGCGTGACCGGCCACCTCGCTGAAACCTTGCGAAGTCCATCAAATCAGGCCAGACATGAAGCAACCATCCAATGTCGGGGTCGACACTCCATGAAACTGCATGAAGCTATGTTGTCCATTGTTATCTCAACCCCTGCTCAAGCCAAGTTGCTTCTGAGGGAGCATGCCGGCAGCATCCATGTACAGCTTCAGCAAGTAGAGGTTTACCTCACGCCGCTTCCGAGCTGCTCGCTGCACTGCCTGAGCTAGTTGTGCTGGCAACACTGACATGATATGACATGTGATTTTCAGTCACCTGTTGGGCTCTTGATCTTCCAGAAAAAATTGAAAAGTTTCAAAACAACTCATGCTGTTTCTGAGCTGCAATGCCCCAAGATCTCCTCCTGTCCCATCTTCCCTCCATGATTCGTTGGAGCCTGTCCTGGCCCATCCCAAGTAGGCCAACTAGACACTTGGTGGCCAGAAGCTTGTCCAGGAGGAACCATTGTCTCCTTGACGTTGAACACGGACCGACGGTTTGCTTGACCTCAAAAAATTAAACAAAGCACCAGAAACAATGATTTGAGCGCACTGATTAAAAGGAAAGATCCATTGATGAAGGACATTGGATCACTGCTGATACTGCTGGTTTTCTCAGTCCACCACATATGAGTCTTGCACTCCCCGCTTCATCGCCCAAAAAAGAGAAAGGAACCTGGCCAACTTTTCCCGCACATCTGGATCCTTGAACTTCTGGAAGCAAGTTCGTCGAGGACATCGGCACTGGGATAATGAAACCAATCGATCCAAGCGATGGCGGCAAGTTCCGTTGGAAGAGTGCCTCAGGAAGTTGCAAATCCATGGTTTTGAATTTCATTGTCCCATAACAGCTGTCGAACTTGTAGTTGCACATCAAGGGTTCTCCCTCAGATATCAGGCCAGTGGTCCAGCAACCAGCATGATTGATCAAGGGCTAAGTTGGGCACTGCTGTCGGTCTCGGTGGATCTTCATGAGGCACCGCTTGCTGTTGTCATAATTTGGTCGCTTCCTGAAATTCACAGTTGGTCGAGGGCCTTGATCATCACCCTGAGTCACGGCATCATGAATTGCCTGAAAGTCAAGCAGGCTCTCCAAAGTGAATCTCACACGATAGTTCTGGGAAGTTGACTTTGTGTGACAGCTGTCTTGTCCTTGCACAGGGAGTTCTCCACAGCCATCTCTAGCTGGGGATGGCCGATTGCTAGATCCAGATGACTGCTCCTCAGGCTTCAGGCTAGCAAAGAACCTTGGCAAGACAAAGGAATTTCAGTGGCACATAGTGGCACGACAGAAGGCCTATGAGATCATATGAGTGACAAAAAACATGAAGCACATCATTCTTTTGCAGTGACAATCTTGGCCTGAAAAGTGCCAAGCGTCTTTCTCCGTTGAGCAGACATGCCCCTCAGCAGGATTGTGAGGCAAAAGCAATCATGTGGAATAGCCACATGTCACATGCGCGCAGAGAAAAAACCATGTTCAGATGACTTAGTGGGCCCCGCCTCAAGAGATAGATCTAGTTCCAGTGGATGGTCAAGCCTTGGCACCGAAGACTTTACAGACACCAGTAACACTAGTAAGGAGGAAGGCTGAATCTTAGGTGTTTGGAAACCAAATGAAATCAATGTGGCACGCAAAGACTTGGAAGGATGACAAAGTGTCATTCCAGAAGGATTGAAGGCCCTGACTTCAGATGTAAAAAAAGTTCAGCCGCCTGCAAAACAAATTCACGTTGGAATCCCTGGATTGCAAAAGATTTCGTCAGCCTCATGAGGTACTTTGCAGCACATTGTGAAGACACGGCAAGACAAAACAAAATGAAACTCATCCAGGAATGATATCCTATTCTGACATGATGTGCACCTCCTTGAGGCCCGCCCCGTAGACAACCAAGCGCGACGCCCCTGCAAGGACAGCTGACTGGGGAGTGACCGGAACACGAGAAACTTGATCGAAAATTTAACATCGTTTTGAATTGAAACTTTGATATTGAAACTGGTTGAATTCCCATGGTGTCAGAAAAGAAACTGCTGATATGTGCGGACATGGGTTTTTCAAGGGCACAATTTTCATCGTTATGCCAGACAAGTGGAACACGTGTTTCATCACTGGTCTTGGCCTGTTCGGCTCGAAGAACCTTGTGGGTCACCTTGACAGGAATGGAGCACCTGACGGTGAGTGAAGCAGCAAGTGAATGATGAAGTTAAGGATGACGAACAGAACAGATAGCAAATTGAAAACATGTCGACAGCATGTTGTACATGTCATTTGCAGTGCCTGGACAACTCGCAATCTTCTGGGGCATGAAGCAAACCCAGCGCGCGGTATTGGACAAACAGTTGCAACTGTGTGTTTTTGATCTTTGTTATGATGGGATCTGTTTTTTGGATATCATCTCACAGGGTTTGTTCCCCTTTTGTTTCCAAAATGGAAACCTATGTTTCGTGAATGTCATGCCCTTTTTACTGCGTTGATCGCTCATGGAATGGTGAGCGTAATTAATTTGGTGTTTTCCTTGATTTCAAAGGGTCCTTGTTGAAGCCACACATTGGTCGAACAATGTTTGTCCTGTCATTGAACTTCTACTCTGATATATCAAGCAAATGCTGAGAGATATACATAATAATACATTGGAAAGCGCAGCATGATCAACAATCAGATCACTGAGAGAATCACAACTGATTGCATTTTCAGAACACCGTGAGATCACCTGCCGCGGCAGCTCTGGGACTCAGACAGAATCCGAAGGCAAACCTGGGAGTCACAAGAACTTGGAGATAACATTCCATGACTTGAAGCACAGAGCATATAGAAATCCACATCAGAGATGTGTTCCCAATGTTTCCCCTTTAGACTGACTTTCTAGCCCGTTAGCATCAAACGTCTTGGATTTGAGATTGCTTTCTATTTGGGATAGACGCTCTCTAGCTTTGATCTATTGACATCGGAATGCTGTTTTTTCTTTCAATCACTAAATACCCGGCCTGAGATCACCTCATGATTAATTCACTATCCCAGGCCCAACAAAAGGAATTACCAGTGAGACCACCAGGCCGCTTTCAGATCTGAGACATGGGCTGAAACCGATGAAACCAGCTCTCACAAACCTCGAAAACCTGAGGATGCGTGTCAAACAAATCTGAGCTTGGAAGGATCAGAAGTCCAAGCAAAAAAGATCACACAACCCTCCAAGTTTGTTCTTTTGAGATGAATTTTGAGATGCTGCTTAACTTTCAGCATGTCCTCAATTGAGCATGAAACTGACATGGTGGTTTTTCAGCCTCTGCCATTTGATGTTGATGGTATGTTTTTGTGATATCACTCTGATGGCCAGACCCACAGCCACAGGTTTTGAGGTGCCAGGCTCCAAGTACAGGCGGTCAGCACCTGGCAACGCCCACTGGCAAAAAGAATCCGAGAAAAAGTCAAAACGAATCCAGCTGGAACAGAAATGTGAAATCAAATCGCAATTTGGCACAGCGATGGCATTTTTTTCCAGCCCAGCTTAGCTCGTGGTGAAATGCCCATTGCAAATCGTTGAGACCATAAAAGGGGCCCAGCTCAGCTCGCAGTGAAATGCCCATTGCAAATCGTTGATACCTCTGATACCATAGAAGGGGCAGCAGGCATCACAACTTAGAATGAAACCAAAACCACAAAAACGACAATTTGAAACCACCACCCAACAAAGATCTCACAAAAAAAATTGTTCAATCAACTGCAAACAAAGGCACGCCATCAACGTCAAAAGTCCAAATGAGCAGCTCACATGTTGTACCTGGGCGGCCGGGGAAACAGCATTTAGTCGACATCAAATCCATTAAGGGTGGAACAAGAAAGAACAAAATCAAAACGTTAAAACCGAACCAAAACAAAAACAGCAAACTAATCCCGACCCAGATACCAATCCAAGAACCCGGCCTCCAGCTGCAAAATGGCTGAGCACATATCCCTCAGCCGCTTCAGCTTGCCCTCCTCGGATCGCTGCTCGAAGACCATCTCATCATCGTCAAAGGCATTCAGATACCTCGGCCAGGAAGAGGGCATGACAAATTCAAACTATGAATCACCGGAGGATCAGGAGGTTCAGGGGGAAAAATTAGAATCAAGTCCAAATCCAAAAATCAAAAACGGTTCTCAATCATCCAAAGCACTTGTTGAGCGATCGCCTTGGCATGGAAGCTGGCAGCTGAAATCCACAGAGAGTCAGCCCAAGATATCCCAAGATTAAATAAAAATTGGCTGGAAATCAAACTAATCATGCTAAGCCTGAACCAAGTTGCTTGACAGTTGCAAGTTCTCCCTTCACACGGGTTGCCACACGACCCACCATCTCATCAATCCTGGGATGGAACAAGATGCCAGATGGAACAAGGTGACCACGCAAAGACACAAGTAGGAACCCATGTCTATGCCCTTCGTGGGTTTGAATGGAACCTCTAAAGAATTTCATAAGAATTTCAAGCCAAATGCTAAGTCAAGATTCATTGGCTGCAACTCCGAGACCGACAGGCCAGAAGGAGGGTCACCACCAGGATCGTCAGTTGTATGGATAACTCAGATGCATTGAATCACAGGAAGCAAAACATAATCGCAAGCACCACCGAACATATCACAACCTTGAGGGAAAGAGAAAAATCAGCAATGTCACACAATGCCAAGCGACGGGAGTAAAAGAACTTCACCTTCTCATCGTCCAACAACTCCGATGACCAGCAGCCCTGTCGGAGCTTCTTCTTGGACAGGAACTGGAGTGGAGTCTTGTCAGTGGAGCATCTCCTTAACATCCCAAAGGCTTGAACAGGGAAATGCTCTCACCATTTCAAATTGGAAATCAGCACCGGCTGCTCAAATCACAGAAGTCCCCAAATCAAGATTCAAAACAAAGCTGAATGAAGCACAATCCAAGATTCTGCAATGCCCGACGCTTCTTCTCCCCGGCCGCCGATGACGAAGCTGGCCGCTTCATGGCTGGGCTGCAATGATCCCTTGATCCCAAACATCACCAAATTTATCAAATTCAAGAATGAAATCCAACATGATTCTCCAAGATCTGAAACAAGATTCACAACAAGATTCACTGCCCTCAAACAGGTAGGAGGCACCAGCACGGCCCGCAGCGCGGCCCCAAGAACTCCCAATGACAAGCTAGATAAAAGAGGCCGGCGAGGAATGAGCAACCTGCTGCCCCCTGAATCCAAAGCAATGACACCTGAATACAACGAAATGTCCTTATATATTATATATATTATATATATTACATTTATATTATATAGTATATATTATATAATATATTTTATATATTGTATATATATATATTATATAATATATATAATATACATATAATATATATTATATAATATATATAAATAATATATATATATATAACTACAATATACATATGATCATATATGCATATAAGATACATATATACATTTAAGATGCATATATATATATATACACATTCATGAATATAGACATGTGCAGATGTATATGTACAACACTACAACACATTCACATGTAAGCGTGATCAACCCTGCATAAAAATTCTTTGTAGGTCCATCGAGTGCATCGAGGTCCATTTTGTGCTTCGGTCAAGATTCCTTCCGCCAAGGTTTTGGCCCATCTACGTCAAAGAGCTGAGCCAAATGCGCAAGGCTTCAGCAGAGTTTGCCACAAGAAGGGGATGGGTCACAAGCCAGAATACAATACCAAATATATAATATATACATACACACCATATTCACATATATCTATATATTTGTGTATGTGTTACATACATATGATATTAATTGATATTACAGAATAATATATACGCAATGTAGTAATGACTATATATGATGCCATATGAATGGACGAGGATCACTTATCAACTATTCTGATGATCACCAGAATCCAGGAATGGAGGAGTTTTGATCATAGCCATGTCTCTCTTTTTCGGTTTCCATCCATGCGCACGTCATGGTATGGGTGCCATGTTCCCTTTCAGATCAGCAAGAACAGCGATGAGACGGTGGACTTCATCCTTTTTCAGACTCTAGCTTCTGATCCTCGGATGCTGTCGTTGATGGTCCTGCAGTTGTTTTCAGCAGCAAAGGCATCCAAAAGCCGGAGAGAGGGGTGTTGGTAAGTTTGGTACTCAGGTGTCAAAAAACTTTGTCAATAACTGTCAATCATCAATTTCCAACTTCTTTCCATTGCACATAGTTGCTGCTCAGTTACCATTTCAGGAACTGGAGGATAAGTTCACCTATTTCCAAACGCAGATGGAGGAACGTGCTGCAAAGTCGGCCAATTTGCCTCCCAACCTGGAGGCGGCCCATTTCGGCGAAATTGCTTTGATGATGCGCTACTTTCGACGTCATGACACTTGTATGGCGGGGTGGGGAATTGACATGTCTTCAAAGGAAAGTACATTAAATCTGGCATATGGACTCTCTTTCAGGTTTGATGAGTAGAGGCTTTCAACTTTCCGCATAGTTGTCCAACCCACTCCAGCTTCTTGAGGCATGTTGCGAATTGAGCGAGTGCACGGTGTACCGCACATGTTGTACTCTTAAGACATCAGCGATGATCGGGATCGCATGTTTTCTATTTTTAAAGAAACGCACTGGGTGTGATTTTACTGATTTGACTCTTTTTACTCTGATTTGGAAGCTTTAATCCGAAGCCGCTTCAAGCACCATAGTTGACTATAGCGAGAAAATGCCAAGAACAACTGGCCTTATGTGGTTTGTTTGTAAGAATGATATGTGTATAATCGTCTACAATCTCTGTCTCATCACAAACAACTGCATATAAAACAGTTTGAATCAACGCACTTTGACTGTTGCATCAGATCTGTTGATTCAGAGATGGACAGAGATGGATCGAGGTATGCGCACGAGATAACCTCTTTGCTGTTGAGCATAGGGAGGGCCCTTGGAATACGGTGGTATAGTGCATGAGCATCTTCGCATCTTCAGTCTTCTAGAAGCTTTGACATTTGAGCAGAGTTCAACCCAAGCCAGCCATCCAAGGATCCGTCATCGCGTGGTGTGGTTTCTGCGGAGCAACTGGTACTGGCACTGATGGATTCGGGGACACTACCTGTGGTTGGCCGACTTCACCATCACATGATGTCATCATATGCGAACCAAGCCAGCAAACTCATTGTATTCCGATTTCAGGACTTCATAGAACAGGTGGACACTCTGAGAAAGGAAGAGCACGCGGTTCGTGAGGCTGCTTTCAGGTCATGGTATACCATTCATAAATGGTCCGATGACGTAAAGATCCTGGCCACAGATATGGCACAGCTGATTATGGATTTATCCTTGGTCTCTGACAGCTGCAGAAATGTCTCGGATGTGCGGCTTCTCGTTGATGATGTGCAGAGGGATCCCACAGAGAATCTGCATCTAGACAGCAAGTAGAGTACAGTAGAAGCAAGCCATGGAACATGTAAACGAACATGTAAAGTGTTGGCAAGCTACTTCATGTTTTTCACAGGTTTTCAGAGGAATTTGCTTTTCTTGCGTCACACAGAAAGCACCAGCTGCGCTGAGGTACATGGATGCAGCGATTAAGCTCACTGGACAGGTGGTGGAAGCCGCCCGGGTGCAAGCGCGAAGAAGAGAAGCAATGGTGGCAGATCAGGTCACCAGCAAACTTTGAAGCACAGTGTTTGTACAGTATGACTACACTATGGCGTTCAACTCTCCAATGAATCTCAACAAAGGCTCACAGGTCACTAGTTTCTGGGTTGACTGGGTTGACTAGTTGACTGGGTTGCTTCGCTGGGTGATGGGTTTGGTGATTTCCGAGCTGCGAATGCAAGGTGAATTTCAGCACCGACCAAGTCTTGAGTTTGCGCTCATCCTTCAGCGAAATGACCCACAGCGGAGTCGCTTGGCGTTGTTGTCGTGATCACACGAAATCTGCCTGAAGTAGAAACGCCATCTTTGGGCCCTTTAAGCCCCCGAGAATCATAGGAAAAGCCAGGAAAAGTATCTACCTACAAGTCTGTGCCAATCAAGTGCGATACAAATTGCTGCCATGCTACAGTTCTTTGGTCCCTTTGTAGATCCCCCATTTTCACTCATTGACCTTCACTGACCCCATTAGAAAATATTAGCATGGCCACAACTTGGGGTCACCATCTCCCCAGATATGAACGGCAACCCTGGTACTCGTAGGGCACAAGGGGCAACCTTAGGTCATTGGCCCGGATGATCTGCACGACCTGCTAACGGAGCTGTTCCCGGACCACGAGATCGACGATAACTTCGTGCAGGATCTGTTGGATGCGGCCTTACCTTCAGGATATTTCCAAAGTGGCTCCAAGCCCATCGTGCGGCCCAAGCGGGAGGAGACCATCACCAAGAAATCTGCTCAGGCAGGCCCGGGCATTTGGAAAATGGGTGACTTTCTATAACCTTCATATCTTTCCGCTGACTGTTTTGGTGGCAATAGAACATATTCAGGTAGATTTGCGTGTGAAAGGGTATGTCTTCCATTTGCAAGCATTGTCCTACTCATAGTTGGTTTGAAGTTTGTCGGACAAGCGACAAGAAAAGTCGGTGTATTCCAAAAGGAATTGATAGTCGTTGCTCTGTGGCTGCAGGGATCTATTACAAGCGCGTCAAGCTGGGCCAGGTCCTCCACCTAAGCAGTCCTAAACCCGCATGCTGGCACATTCCTGCAGAGTCCCGGGAAAAACCACTTGGGTTTGCACAAAAACAAGGAATACCCCAAGTCAACAGGTTAGTCATCATATAATCATATTCCCATATATTTATATTCTTCATCAGTTAAGTTTAAATGTAATGTACTAGTAAGTTGCCATTTTGGTCATGTGGTATCCTCGATCTTCAGACAACCCATTTCGACTAGCCACAGATGCTGAAGACATACAGATTCCTATCCTGTTGGATGTTCAGGCGCAAGAAGAGGAGGCGCAAGCTCATAGACGAGTGCCTCGACCAAACAACAGTAACAGCTGCCATGCAGTGTCATTGGTCAATAACCGCGGGAAATGAGACGGTGTGAATTTCAGGGACTTGGATCTGCAAGGCATTGAACCAAGATATACAGTACCAAGATGAACCAGCATTGTTAGTTGTGGAATCTTACTGCAAGATGATGGACAACAAAGGGCTTGCCACTGGTGTCTTAGATGTTCTTGAATTTCTCAGGCGCTTGAAGAAAGCATTTTGAGGTTTGATGGTGGCTTCGGCAAGAAAATGAGCCACAGCTTTTCATTTTGTACCAGATGTATCCAGATGTGAGATGTGGCTAGATGTGGATATTTGTTGCACTCAATGGTGTGCCTTGTAGAAGCAGCATTGATCACAGATCGGATGTTTCTTGTCCAAGGCTTTCTATGGATCGTTGGCCATTTGCTGAAACCAGCCTAAGATGGGAGGTTTGACCTGCTAGCTGCAGTCATTCGCGAATTTGATCGAATTTCTTTATTTGTACTCGGCGGTCTTTGAATTTTCCGCTGGTTTGAAATGTAGGGACAACTTGGACCATGGCATGTTTTCAGCCATGGTCTGTGTAATGAGAACGGCTTTCCGCGAAAGTGGACGGCGTTCGTTTCACGCTTCGATGCTGATGGTCAGCAGATTTCCAGTTAACGCTTTGCACGTTTAGTGCAAGAGGAAAAACGGAGAGTCGCCCGAACCAGCGGAAGCGCTTCACATTCCGCATGGTTGGATAGTGATCAGATAGGGAAGCAACTGTTTCATGGCCGTGAGATCATGGCCGGAGAGTGTTCACAAATGCGGTCATTCTGGGGTCTGTGTGTCTCAGCTCTGCTCTGAGGCATCCAGAATGCCAAGGGACAGGCCTGAGTTGAAACCAATGAATCAAGCATTGCAAGAATCGCAAACAATCACTTTCTGCCTGATAGCCATCTCCCTCATCTCCTTTTGTAGGTAGAAAAGCAACACTTTACTCTGGAAATTCCGCGCTTTGAGCCCAGAGTGCAGCAACCCTTTGAGAGGAGCATGTCCCTGATATTCGTGCTAAGAAGTGGTTTGAATCTGCGGAAACCTTTCTGATTTCGCAATCCAAGGTGTGACAATCGACGAGCTGGCGTGAGCCCAAGGGACCGGCTATTGAGCAGTGAGGATGACGAGGGGAACCGAAAAGAACGGCCTCTACTGAGGCAAAGAACAGCACTCTGAGAACAGGACTTCATGCTTATGCTGCTTGTCTGCACTGTCACGCACTGTCACTATGGCGTAGCATGGCCTACTTCAGCTCACTGAGTGTTTTGAATCTGTGAGCTGAGATTGTGTTTGAGGTTTTGTCAGGCTTCGCCCAGCAATGGAATGCCATCAACTGGCACGATTCCCAGGAGGTTGAGCATGGGCAAATCAGCATCCAACATCTTTGCTTTCAGGAAGATCAATCATCCGACCAGTGGCACACAGACACACACACACACATTTGCTTCATGCAATTTGTTGGGATGCCATGCTGGAACGGCAAGAAAAACCAGTTCCAAGACCAGCTGAGGACTCTCGACTATCTGACAAAAAAGATCCCTTTTGAGTGGGTGCGCCTCCGCGATCGATAAATCTTTCTGCATTCTACGGCGTCGGTGGATTTTACTGAAGCTTCCACTCTTTGAATGGCCGAGGTTGACTACTATCCGAAAAACATGGATGATGTTTGCGACCCAGGATTTCATCTCAATTCTTCTCCTTCTCTACTCATCTCTACATGCTTGGGATGGTTCAGATATTTTCAGATATTCCTTGCTCCATCAGGTCGGTAGCAAGCCATTCCTTTTCAAATTTGATAGAGCAGTGTCCGTCGCCTTAGACTGATGCGATTGGATGCGCTTGGGCCCTTGCGCTACGCAGCTGAGGCAGGAGTTTCAGCATCCCAAGGAAATCCCCACGCAGCTGCCAAAGTCGGCAGCTCAGGGCGACTCCACGGCCACAGGTTTGCTCGGAGGTGCTCAGCATATTTTACCAAGCCGAGCTTGGCGCCAGGTATATGCAAATTCGGTCGGAAACTCGGTGAATGGCATTCTGAGTGTTCTGAAAGATGGACGTCATAAGTCATTACAGTAAGGCTTAGCCTGCGTGGCTGGAAACGCCTCAAGAAGGACTTTACCCCGTGGGGTTCTCACATGGGATGCAGTTCCTACTTGGCCGCTCAGGCTGATACCGAGTACATCCCAAAACTTGTTTTCATTTGTCTCGGTTTTTTCTGAGTCCAAGGAAGCCCTTGCCGGAAGTGTTCTGGGATGATGATGAATGGATCTCCAAGTGCATGCAGAAAGATAGTCAGGCGCGGCATCGCTCAGTGCCAAGCTCCTTTCGAGAGTCAGAGTTGCCGTGGGCAGGTCGACAAGCCTGCCATCAACAACTTCTTCGTCACCAATCAGTGGAAATTTCTTCTGATTGGAGAGAAAGGCAGGATTTGACGCTGACACTCCAGGTATGATGAAAAGTATATGGAAAACTGGAAAAAGATGGAAATAAGCAGGTTCTGACATCTACATTTGACATTGGTGCGGGAAATCAGGACAGATAGGAGAGAGGCATCAACAAAACCGAACACCTTGGACCCCAGAGGCACCACCATGTTTTTCCACAAGGATGGGACTGTCGGACACTCACAAAGCAGCAGTCAGGGAAGTGATGTTTGCATCAAATCCAGTGGCATTCAGAATTAATGCATACTGTACCGTGCATCAGCACCGAATCTATTGGACTTGCCACTACTTGCCAGTGTGGTTCAAGAAAGCCACCACAATTCCGCTCCAGCATGACGGTTCCCAACGGAAACGGTGCTCGCGAGCGCAGTCGAAGCCGGGGCGAGGGTGAGTCCCTGGTGCCGATCATCGATATCGGAGCTCTGTCCACGAATGATAAGGCCGCACAAAAGGCCGTGGCTCAGAAGATTGGGAAGGCATGTGAAGAGATCGGTTTCTTCGTAGTGGTGAATCATGGGATCCCTTCTGATGTGATTGACTCTGCTTGGAATCAAACTTTGGATTTCTTCGACCTCCCGTTGGACGAGAAAAAGAAATATGTCAGTGAGGATGAGGCCAAGAACCCATACGGACACTTGGCTCAATTGGTTTGGGAGAAGCCTTTGCATTACAACAGTCGGATGAGATTTTCTCACAGTCCGTGTGTTTGAACGTATGCCATATGGCTAAATTTCGCTTTCAATGAGCACTTCCACCCAGAAAGTGATAGACAAGAACTTGCTCACGTCATGTTGGCATTTGCCTGCCGTAACGTAGCTTGGACAGCTGTGTCTTGACCGGCATTCAACATCTCTGGCGAGGCTATTCAGTGCTGGGTGGTGAGCAGCTTTCCCGGGGTAAAGAGTTGGAAAATGGCAACCAAAGCAAACAAATGGGCGACTTGAAGGACTGTCCATCCCTTTGTTGGCATGTGCTGCATGCTTGTGGCAAGGCTTGTTGCTATTGCTAAGGCTGAAACTGCCAAGCCAGTCCAAGACGCAATTTCCATGAACTAGCTTTGGGCAGGTCATTACAGGTATTGACCAATATCACTCACACCCATCCATTCGCAGACATCGTTCAAGAAATTCACTTGGGGGATAAACCCCAATTGAATGCCAAATTGAGATAAATTTGGCTGGTAGAATCCAGATGAATCCGGGCTTTCCTTTCAATTTCCTCTCCAGCCAGCGAGTTCCACAGTTCCACCGCGGAGGAGATGTACCAGATGGGTCCCAAGAACCCGGATGCTGGGATGCCACCTCGAAATCTGCCCGACCAACCAAGCAATTTTGCGGAAGCCTGGGAAGCCCACTGGTCTGAACTGGTCTGAATTCTACGATATTACCTCCAAATTATCACCTCCCTAAATGGATGGTTTATGATGGTTTAATACTGTTACATAATGTCTAATGACATACATGTACAAATGGGGCTTTTTGATATATATATATATATATATATACATATGTATATACATATATATATATACATATGTATATACATATATATATATATATATGTATATATATATATACATATTGCGGGTCCATTGGTACCCCAAGTTTCATCCCATGTTGATGAATGGCATTATTCAATGGCAAACGCTGAGGCATATTACGAACATGCAAACCAGCTCGCACAGAGACTTTTGCGAGCCTTCGCCATGGCTCTTGAGTTGCCGGACGACTGGTTTGTTGGTAAGACTGACAAACATGTGTCAGCACTCAGATCCAACAACTACCCGGACCAGGCCAATATGGTGGTCCCGGAAGGTTCCATTCGTTGTTCAGCACACACGGACTACGGGACTTTGACCATTTTGAAGTCAGGCAGGGGCAGAGCCGGTGATGTGCTCTATACTTGATACTGTGAATGCGGCCAAAGGCAAAGATGCGAAGCACGTTCAACATACAATTCACAATCACATACTAAGAGTTTAGTACTAACACAGGTATTCTGCCTATCATTATTAAATTGTGAGCATTTTTGTGAAACGTTTGCGACTTGCCGTTTGGTGACACGCCTGATTTTCTCCCTGAGAGGTGGGCCCGGGCTGCAAGTCTCCAAGGATGTGGAAAACGTCTGTTGGCATGATGTGCCTTTCGTGGAATCCTGGAGCAGTTCAGTGTGTTTTTCCATGTTTTCCCTTTCTTTGTGTCTTTTCTTCCGATGGTTTTAGCCCTTGAGGTTCTTGAGGAACAGAGCTGCTAGAGTTCGGATGGAAGAACTTGAACCATCATATCGTAAAATAGCAGTGATTACCTTTCAGCACATACACTGACACCCAGACAGTAGTCCTACCCACCAGTTAAGGACAAGCAGACTCCCCAATAGCCAACAAAGCGGAAAGGAGCTATTTGGAAAGCAACAGAATCAGATCTTTGTATGTGCATTAAAAACAAAAGCAAGCAGCAGTTGAGGACATGAGAATCTGAGCCAGCAAAGGCTGTTGCACAAAGAGCTTGGAGTTTTACGACGGTTTCCAAATGTTTCCAACGTGTTTAATAACGTGCCTCCAGAGTCGCCATGATCAACACAGCGACACCGAAAAGAAAAAGACAGGGAAAGGACCATCCCAAAAACCAGAACTGGCGAGTGGCAAACCATTTGCCCTGAATGAGAGTCAAGCTCGAACCTGGGGTTTCCGATCTGGTGACAAACTTAAAAGTATGAACAGTATACAATGATATCTGTACACAATATATGTATACTGTATACTGTATACTGTGTACTGTATACACATATGTTAATAACACTAATAATGATGCTACTAATAATCAGAATGATAATAATGATAAGAACAATGATAATAATAAGAGTAATAAGAATAACAGGAATGATAAGAACAAGAATAATAAGAAGAATAACATGGATACATAATAATAATAATGAGAATAGTGAGACCAATGATAAGAATAGTCATAACAATGGTACTGATGACAATGATAATCATAATAACCACATTGTAATTGCTATATGTCAATCACCTACGGGGCTAAGGAGAACGGCTTTGTGATCAATCTGGGTGATCTCATGAGACGATGGACCAACGACCGATGGAGCTCTACGCTTCACCGTGTGGTCAATCCACCCAGAGAGAAGGCAGCCACTTGGGGCAGACGCCTGGCGATTGCCTTCTTTCACAACCTGAACAAGGTGTTTGGCAGCCTGAAGATTGCATGTGTCACAAGACCTTTCGTTGTTTTTCAAACAAACATGTTCTCCTGGGATTTGGGATCCCCAACACCTCTGAGAACATCAAGCCTGGTCAGGGCGAAAGTCTCTCTCACAACCATCACACCTCGGTCGTTTGTAATCAGCACGTGGTTTCAATTCCAACCCCATGCTGAAGAAAATGAGTGCTCCAGTACTTCTCACGGTACTGGCATCTACTGAGATTACATCACAATACGTGGCACACCTCACTTACTTGAAGGTGCCAATTATGTACACGATGTGCGCATGTGCGTCTGCATGTCCGTGCGCAGGATGCGATGGTCGAAGCCATACCTTCTTGCGTCAGCAAAGAACAGCCTGCCTTGTACGACTCCATTGTGCTTTTGCCTGCATTGTATATCATTGCTAGATGGATCTAGATGGCGAGCTGGCAACGGCAAAAGGAGTATGGTCCCCTAGAACCAGAATCTGGGGCTCTACTTCCAGCAGCTGGAAATTTCCCAGAGCTGAACACGGGTTTACCCGAAAATCCCACAGTTTACATCAGTCTACCATCATGTTCCATTCATTTTCCACATGAAACATATGAAAATTGCCATGCACTGGTGGTAAATCGCCGTTGTTGGAACCAAATTTGAACGACTCAGGTTGCAGGAGAGTTTCTGATGTTGAAGCACCTTGCTAGCAACGGTAAAGCAGATCCTGACGCTCACCTCAAGCGCACGAAGGCTGCCAGACACTTGGCAGATTGGCCAATTGGTTGAAGATTCCTGATGGTTAAAGGATGTTAAAGTGGGGTTGTACCACCCAATATACCGGGAATGATCAGAATGTCAATCTATAGCATTACTGTATTTGTTTTGAGAATATATGAGAATCCCCATTCACAACGAGCATAAGCGGTGCAACGACCCATCTGTACCTCAGCTATTGCAGCTACTGGCCACTAAAAAGATATATGCTTCATACTGTGCAATTCTCCGAAATGCTAAAGCCTAGGCACCTTGGTCTGGACCCGGAATCACCCAGCTTTAAGCCACTACCAGCCACCATCAGCCACCATCAGCCACCAGGTTGAGATGAGGTTTGCGTTTGGCAGACCGCCTCCTGACAGCTGACCTGAGTGGTAATGCTCCGGCAGATGGGATTTTTGGTCAATGGATGTCAATGGTGTTGAAAGGTGCCCACACCAAGCATTATGGCTCGAAGTCCTTAGTCCTTCAGTTTGATTTCGGATTTGTTGCGTGAACGAGTCCCAACTGCCCGTCACTTCGAATGTTCCAGGATTACTTGCAAAAATCAATCGTCAGCTAGTGATTGCACTGCTGACTGCTGAATCCCCACATGATTCAGTCTTTTGCTAGACTCGACCCTGATGTGTTAGAAAAAAAGGAACCGGTCTGCCAGTCTGCCGAGTGTTTGATTGCCGTGCTACCTTTTTGGGGTGTTGGTGCTGCTCGGAGCAGATAAGGCAGCATCAAGCTGGCAAGTGCAGCTAGTTGGAAGGAAGAGGCCATTGGTATCGCAAGGAGGGTTGATTGGGTTGACCAGTAGCCAGGAAGGGCATGTGGTGCTTGGATGGTGCGAATTTTGTGGAATTCTAAGAGGAGTTCAGGTACTTCAGAAGCGTGAGATGACTTGTTCTTGGAAGAAGAACTTGAAAAACAAGCCTGAAGAAGTCTGGGATACACTCGCAGGTACAGATGCCACAACTTTCTCTAGCTTCGGGATTTTGAGCCTTTTTGTCTTGAGGAGTTTTTCATGATTCGTGTTTGGCTGGTAGGTGGACTGTTCCTGATTGTTTCACCATGTTTCGTAGGTGGACTCTGTGCCCCAACACGGAGTCAAGATATCTCGATCCGCACCTTGACACGTGCGCCGCATTCGAAGATTTTCAAGGCGAGTTGTGCTGTGTTCCTGCAGTCCTAACGCACAATGTGCATACTTCGAGGTACAATCCGGACTATTCGCGATTTCCACAATTTGCCAAAGCTCAATGTGGACAGGTCAGGTGGCCAGGACAGGTGGCCAGGACCTTTCTCAAAAAACTCCTGGAAGCATTTGACCTGTGAGTACACCTCTTTTATCTACTTTGAAACTCCTGAAGTGCCAGGTCACCGTGTCTCCAGGGGTCGAGCTGGCATGTGTTTTTTCTTTCCATATGTTCATGTTCAAAAGCAGCTGGCTGTGGCTGAAAATGACGGATACCCCCAAATACCCCCCCAAACTGGCCCTTTTAATACGACAAATGAGGATTACTGTAATGGCAGTGGATGCCATGGCAATGGGGCACTGTGGGGCACCCAATTTTCAGACAAAGCTACTGGCCTGACCTTCATCCTTTCCCGCTTGACCAGGAGCTACTCTACTACCCAGCTTACTGGTGGCATCACACACTTCAGGTACAGAGTATGGTACTGTAGAGCCTGGAGGGCTGACATTCAACAAGCTGCTTTGGTGATTCTTGTGGCCTGGTCTGATTTTCCCTTTCCGAAATCAACAACTCGCATTGCAGAGCAGTTTGGAACAACGCCATTTCGGCAGTTGGAGACCCCCAGTATCTCCTACACTGGAGCTTTGGTTGGAGTTGAAGCTGATCGCTTCGACCTTGGGGCCGACAGGCCAGTGGATCAGATGTTTGCTATTTAACAGGAGCAAGTTGTTCTTTCTTCTTGCATGTTTTTGAGCTTTGTTCATGGGTCCAGAGCTGGTTGAGAATAGAGCAATTTATATACCGTACTTTTTGTAAGTCTATTTTGGGACATCGATTTTGCCCATCGAGACCAGTTGAGCACATCTTGACTATCGTACACTACCCCAGATGCAGGAAGCCGCACACGCGATTCTATGCAGATTTGCAAGAGAAATGTGGGAGCCTTTGAACGGATCACTATTCGATTCAGGATGGTGCACAGGATTGAAGCCATTCCCAGAACACTACCGGCACAGGGTTCCTGTAGTCCATGACCAGGTGCAAAGTGCTGGCGCAAAGGTGTGAAAGAAAGGCTTGTCATGGCTTTTGAACTTTCTTGGTTCAGCCGCACCGGTTTGAGTTTGAAGGTCAGAGCAGGTCAGAGCCAATTTTGCGTCCCCTCACACCTCTTGCTTCCAAAAAAGGATTGTGCGCATATGTGCGCATTTCCCATTTTTCCGTTTTAAATATGCTGATATGATCTTGATTTGCAGGCAGTGCGAGGACATATCCTTGAAGTGGGCAGGGGCAGCTCCCCCGCCTTTGAGGGTTGTTTGCGATGAGTATTTGCCAAAGTGCCACGGACTCAGTACTGCAAGTGTCAAGGCTATGGCTCGACAGTAGTGTACTAATGGACCCACAAGATTTGTCTTTTAGGATTCAGATCCACTATTTTGGAATCTTTGGGGCATTTTTGGGCATGTAATTTTGAGCCATTCCCATGTGCATCTTTTGATCGAATCTTTCAGAGACTTATCAAATCTTGTCAACGTATTGGTAACCAGTGACAATCAAAGCTTGAGTTGAGAGACATCTTAGCCAAGACCATTCCCAGTGCTTTCAGAACATACCCCACATCAAACACCAAATCGTGCTAACTTTCTCAAAGTATCTTGATATCCACATGAGGCTTACAGCTCTGGTCCGAACATGCCAAAGCCTTGCACGGTTGGGGCCTTGATCGCAGAAGTTTTGATACAACGAGTAGGGCCTTGCTCATCCCTCGCCAGGTGGAGCCGGTGGAGCCCAGAAGTCTGAATTGTGATGCCTGCGATGTCGGCTGCCTACGACTGCCCCGTTTGATCCGTAGCTCGAAGCGCCTCAATACGAAGGTGTGACATGAACGCCAGAGCCTGACGAAGACGTGGGAATGCCCTGTGTGTCCCAGGCCAGTGATAGCGTTCTTTGCCGCGCTGGGCAAAAAAGCAGAAAGCCTGCGGGATCTGCTGTACTGCCGTGCTATGCTGTGCCAGCTTCATCTGCAAATGTCGAAATGGCTCTGAGTCCCTTGCTTGCCACATAGACGTGAAACGACTGGGGTGCAGAGCCCGGCCGCTGAGTAGGTTAGCAGCAAGTGAAGTTTCATGGTTCAAGTGGAGTTAGGCCCATGGGTAGAAGCTGCGATTTAGAAGGACTGGGATTCACTGAGCGCCTGAACAACACTTTGTTCTTTTTTTTGTTCCGGGCTGTTGCATGTCGAATTCCAGAGAGAAATACGTTGTTTAGGTACCCAGGGGTCTTTGTGGGGTTAACGCTGGTACCAGCCAAGGGCTTTCTGGATTTCTTCTATAAATTCACTTAAGCAGCAAAATTTGATGTGTGTGTGAGGACTTAATCGGACGACAGAATACCTTAAATCTGAGGCGTCCTGGGTGAAATCATGACATTGTTTGTTGAACCATATCAAAGGGATGACTGGAAGACATCTTGGTTCCATGGATTTCCCTGTGATGAACGCAAATAGTTCGAAACCCTGAAGACCAACTGTATCTCTTGACAAGATGCAGTCGTCGCTGCACAGGACTGGCACTATCCCCCGATCATTGCGGATGGAACGCTACAAAGCAGTGATATTTGACTTGGACGGTGTGCTGGTGGATACTGAGGGAGAACCTTGGAATATAGACATGCCCTTGACTTGATACCTCAACAATTTGGTCACTTGCGGGAGCAAAAACAGAGACGATCACGTTGATGCCCATTGATGCCCTGATTCATATCCACTTGACTCAACTTCCCACTCAAGCCACATATTACACAACATCCCACTGAGTCTTCAGTGTTTGTGACTCACAATGTGACATATTGTGAAATGATCTCACTGAAAGTGCCATCAAGGCCACGTGTGAGTGGATTGCTCAGCTCCTGCGACCGCACGGTCTTCAGTGGACCTGCGAACTTCATCGGCGAGTTGCAGGTCGGATTGCCATGAACCTGGAACATTTCTTAACCTCCAGCAAGTTCACATAAATTACCATAGACCCTGAAAATAGACAATGTTTTTGGTGGAAACTCATCTTCCAACCCCATATGTGGTAGGGTCCATGTTGATTCAGTGGAGGGTATTGACATGTATTGACCTTTCTTTTGACATTTCCGAAATCGACCACTGGAACGATCGAAAAACACCGGAACACTGGTCCGACTGGCGGTGCGCTGGCCGGGAGGCACTGTGAGGTTTTTCCCTGAGCGATGTTTGGAGCTGCTGGAGGCCATGAAAAACCGCAGATCAGCGGCACATTTCTTGGCTCTGAAAAATACCCTATGTATACAGTATATGTTGAATTATGTTGATAGTTATACACTTTTAACTTAAACACATTATTATGGACAAATAGATTGACGACGTTTTGAAACCTTTTTTTGCCTCATGCACTGACTCTGCTGTCTTTGAACATGATTGATTCAACTATGTGACATTATGTCACTTTTTTGGATGAAGTGTGGAATAGTAAAGACTAGTAAAGGGTCCGAGAAGTCCCCTAGGTCTCTGCGCAGAGGAAGACAGAGCTGCTACAGTTGCTGCCACCAAGACTGACCTCGCCAGAGCCGTTTGGCATCTATGGGTGGTTCACCATCCAGAGGGGATACTTTTGTGCTGATATCGACACTAATCTAAACTGGGATCATCAAATGCTGATCTCAATGAGATGATGAACCATCGGATGGTGAGGTACCGATAGTTGATTCTGACCTTTGGACATTGTGACAAAATCTGACGAAAGCTGTGCTCGAGGCATGTTGATTGGCAAGGTAAAAACCTACGGAGTGATATCTGAGTTTGGTTCAAGAGGTCTCAAGTGTGCTTCTCGCACATGTTTCACCGACTCTGATTCTGAGCCATTATGGCTACTGCAGCCTCTTTCCATTAAAGTGCAGGAAACTGGAATCTTGCCCCAGATTCAATACAAGGAAATGCATGGAGACAATTGGAAACATATGCTGCGAGGTACAACGACTACGTAGGAGAACGTTGCTTGGCTCGGAAAGGGCTCCGGCTTGTCCATTTTAGGCAAGATCATGCTATGCCAACCGAATAGAAGCCTCAAAGTTCACGCGCTTTCAGCATATTTTCCGACTTTCAGCATATTTCTTTCATGGCCGAACGCAGTTTGTTACAGAGCACTGTTGTGCTGCAGTTGTGCTCCTGTGAGGTCTGGCAATCAAAGCAGGTGCTGTTGCCTTGATAAAGCGCTTGCAATCCCTGCAGATTCCCCTGGCCCTATGCACCAGCCGCAAAGGTCGGACGTGCCCCTTCCACGCTTGACCTTGGTGTATCATGGTGTATCAATGTGTATCACCACCACAAAGATGTCCTCTAAGAGAAGCAACATGAAGCAACATGAAGCAATTGTTGGTGTTTGTTAGTTAGATTAGGCCTACTGAAGCCTGGTTATGGCAACTCGTGGTAGTTGTGGGCAGTTGTAATCCCACTGTGGGAACTGGGCCCATCAGAGGTGATGGCCTGCAAGCCTTGATGGATCTGAGAGTGGAGCTGGCCGAGCTATTAGAAGCTCTGAAGGCCCTTTATGGGATCAGATTTTAATCACAGCTGGCAGTGGGAAGATGATCATATGATTCATATTCCCCCTGTTAGCCTGGAGAAGTTGTCTCATTGACTCATGTTGTACCACACTTCTTCGTGTTTACTCAAGATTTCATCGATTTTCATCGAGTTTCTCAGTTGTTCAATTTAGCCAAAATCAGACGATCACCGGTGGCCCAGGTTCAGGTCGTTGGAGCCATTGATCCTCGCACTGGTCAGCAACTGAAGGGAAAGCCTGACCCGGAGGTCCGCGGATGACCAAAGGGTATCCCAAGGGTCACGAGGAGCTGCAGTAGATGAACGCGGCACTAGATATCTGAACACTTCTTGAAAATCATACGATAACTTCAAGTTGTTTGAAAGCACACAGTACTGGACCTGCAGGTGTACACCGCTTGTGCTGAGATTCTGGGAGTGGAAGCAAGCCAATGCGTGGTGTTTGAAGATTCTCCATCTGGCATTCAATCAGCAAAGGCCGCTGGTTGCTTCACAGTTGCTGTTCCGGAGATGTGGATGATTGGCGACCCAGCGGCGGAAGAGGTTTTTGCCCTTGCAGACCTTCGCCTGGAATCTTTGGAATCGCTTCAAGCGGATGGTGCTTGGAATGGTCTTTTTGGACCGCTACCTCCTCTTCTTGTAGGTTTTGGCAACCCAACGGTCGACGTGATCTCAGTGATTCATGACTTAGGACCGCATTTGCTGGAATTTGGATTGTCCCCCGGCACAGAGGCCACGGGCTTGCAGGATTCACAGAAGATGGCACTGGTTGAGTTAGCCATGAAAAATCCAAGCGCCAAGGTGGCCGGTGGTGCGTGTATGAATACGCTGAGAGTTGCATCCTGGTGGGGCCAAATACGTGGTGCCTTTATTGGTGCAATCGGACAGGACATGGAGGGACTGATGATTCAGGAAGCCTTAGTTGATGCAGGGGTTGTGCCATTGCTGAAGCAGGTGGAAAAGAAAACAGGTATTTGTGGCGTATTGGTCGACGGTAAAAGTCGCGATCGCACGCTCTCAATGGTCAGGGGTGCAGCCGCAGAGCTTGATCCAGAGTGGCTGGAAAAGTCCAGTGTTTCCTGTCTCGTGAATGAGGCTGGGCAAAATGACACCGCATACATGGCTACTCAGAACAACTCAGAACAACCATTTGCATCCTTTGCAATATATTTTTCGATTATATTCATACACGTTCAAGACAATTTAGCAACGTTGGACTTGGCCACCCTGAGGCGTCCATGGTTTACATCACCTCTTTTGTTCTGACTTCTCAGCCTCGCATAGCTGCTGCTGAAGCGTTGGCAGAGAGTGCTCTGAGGAATTCAACGGCACGCTCTAGGACACGGTTGTGTTTGAATCTCTCCTCAGCCGGACTTCTGCAGAGAGTCAAGGATTCCTTGTTGCATTTGTTGCCAAAGTGCTCCTTTCTCTTTGGAAATTGTGGAGAGCTTCGCGCTTTTGCGGCGCTTTTGGGCTGGGCACCTGCCACGGATTTGGAACTCATCAAACGCCTGGCTGCCATGTTGAAACCTGGTGGGATGGCAGTCATCACAGCAGGTGCTGAACCAACCATGGTGGCAACTGGAGATGGCTATGTCCAGTGCTTTCCTGTCCCATTGAGCCTCAGACATGACATGAACATAACTGTTATGATCACTGTTATGTGATGTTATGTGTCATGGACCAACATGGAATCTCCTGTTCTTAGAAAGGCTAGTCATGTTGCTTTAGACAGCTATGTGCTGGTGGACATTTTGCAGTTTCACGGACTGAACGAGTCTTTCCAGAAAGTCCTGCTGTAACATCAAGCGCATCAAATCAGAATTTCCGAAATAGTGGCATTGTTCGCAGGATGCTCCTAATGTTCCGTCGCAGATTTGTCCGATAGTCTTGAACGCAGCACCAAGCCGCGCAAACTTAGGGTGCCTCCAGAAACCATCGTCGACATGAACGGCGCTGGAGACGCATTTGTTGGAGGCTTTCTTTCGCAGGCGATTGTGCCGACCTGAGTTGATCGCCTTCTTGGGAGTTGCACAGAATTGGGTATCATATCCCAACATGGATGGAGCATTGATGAAACCAAGTGAGCATGTTTTTCCTCTTCAACCGACAGGGATGACTTGTGAGAATTAGGGCTATAATGAACCGTGGAAGATCCTTATTCTTCATTGAGATGCATTCAGAGTAAGGACCTTTTTCTTGAATTGCAATCAGTTGCGAGTTCCTGTGGGCACCAGTGAGCCTTGGCTGAGGTGGCAGCACCTTTGTCAGACTGCATCCAAAGAGGCAGCTTGTCAAGGAGTCAATGTACACTGAGGAGTAGCATCGGGGTAATATAATCTGGCAATGGTGATGCTCCAAACCAGAGGAATGTCATCTTCAACCGGTGATTTTTCCGTTGCCAAATTTTGTTTACTAGAGGGTGGATGAAACATATTGATGCAACACATCTTTCTTCGTTTGAGAGGTTTGACTTGGCGTGTTTCGAATCCTTTGATAACTGTGACAGTCTCTCTACTAACTCACATCAACTCCCTGGCCCCAGGTCACGAAAGTGCTGCCATGATCCTGCGGTGTGAAGGTTGCAATCTGCCATCGGAAAAAATTGAGCGCTCTGGACCGTTCACAGTGCGTCCTTGTGATGTGTGTGCATGTGCTCGCTCTCACAGTTTGAGGATGTTGGAGGTATAATGCTTCAGTCTTCGCACCTGGCATCCATCATGCCTGTGCAGGTAAGCTTGAACGACTTTAGCACGGATAGCGAGGACTCCAACCACTATATATAATTATATATTATATAAGGGAGGGCAAATTTTTTTGGGAATTTTTTCCCGTTCCGTTTTGGGAATTTTTTCCTGTTTTTCTCTGTTTCAGTAAAGGAAGGAAGGAAGGAAGGAAGGAAGGAAGGAAGGAAGGAAGGAAGGAAGGAAGGA
>BGPT01001144.1:133529-152553 GCA_003297045.1 Symbiodinium sp. clade C Y103
CTTCCCGCAAAAATTTTGCCGTCGAGGAAGTGCTAAAATTCTGCAAAGACCAGGCAAATGAAAGATCCAAACTCCAAAATGCTGCGACTACCAGGCGAGAAAAAGGTCGAAACTCTGCGCCCTCCCCCCAATCCCCCCTCCCGCTTTTTTATTTAAGTCCAAGCTTGCACACTTGTAAATACACTATTCTACATACATGTGCACTCAATATATATATATATATATATATATGCATGCTATATTTACACATATGTACTCATTTGCAAACATATTTCTAGATTTTCATTTGCACACATCGTAGCCCTTATAACAACAAACATACCAACAACAAACACAGCAATAACAAACATAGCAATAACGAACATACCAACTACAACTGCAACAACAACAACGACAACGACAACGACAACAACAACAACAACAACACCAACAACAACACCAACAACTAACAGTCAACAACCAATGACCGACAACCTGCAACCAAACACCAAACCACCAACTTCAACAAACAACTGTTGGAATGTCANAAATGCAGCTTCCAGCTCCAAAATGCTGCAAATAGCAAGGAAAATGGACAGAACATGATGCAAACTGTGGTAAATACCATGGAAAATGAGAGGTTCGAATTCAAAACTGTTGCAAATACCGTGGAAATGGCAGCTTCCAGCTCCAAAACGTTGCAAATAGCAGGTAAAGCCACCTCACGCAGAAAACGGGAAAAAATTCCCAAAACTGAACGGGAAAAAATTCCCAAAAAAAAATCCAGCCCTTATATATAAGTGTCCTTGCACTTCAGAAACTTCAAGCCGCGCGGGGCAGGGCTGAAACATCCCCATAGTTCTTCCGTTTGGACATCCGACCCATCTTGTGGCAAATGCAATTGAAAGCAATCTCCCAGGCACAATGTAGAATAACAAAGATTCTGTGGCTGAACTCCAGGATGGTACCATTTTGCACCACAACCTGGTGAACAGTAGGGACCCCAGATGGACCGTGCAACATGCGCCGAGAGCTGATTCGCTTCAATCTGGACTGTCCCAAAGGACCCACCGAGTTTGTGAAGCTTTGTGAGGGAGCGCTGCAGGCTGGCTTGGAGAGTGTGTGCGAATGAGGGGATATTTAGATATATTTAGTGTACAGATACAGCTTCAATATACTGGTATAAGAGCAAGTTGATATGAATAGAGTACATATGACTTCATATGTAACTGATGTATTTTGTGCCGTTGCTCCCACGGCCTCAGTTCCTTCAGGACTTGTACAGGGAGTTCTTCCACAAAGATGATGAGCAGGACATGCCTCACAAGGTGCCTTTGATGCAGCTGTCTTTCAAGACCGATGCCAACCTGGATGGTGGGAGGCTCAGAACCTGAAATGCTGCTATGGTTGGGATGATTTTTTCCCACCCAAACGTTATGAAACGATGTGAAACGGATGAGGAACTCTGGGATCAACAAAGCCGAAGATGTTTGCGACTCAGTTCGAAGCTGTTCATGCCATCCAATCGGCAATGCACCATTGATTGGCATAGCTGATAGATGTTGAGAGAAGTCCTGTGTCTATCCTATCCAGCCAGGATCCGGGATTTGACGTCTGACCAGGTTTGGATCCCCAAGTGTTCCGTGTTAAAGTCTTAGAATGTCTTAGATATGTTACTGTTAGATGATCTGAAATTTGGACTCTGTGCTCTTTGATTTTTGTATTTCCAGCATTGCAGGTGGAGAAATTGGTTGTGATTCAGGGCATTGTGGCATCTGTGAAGACTCCCCGTGACAAGGAGCTGCAATGCAGTGCTTTTGTGCATGGGAAGATGATCGGATGATTCCAGGGCTGCCTTTGTAGTCAATCTGAAGACTCTCTAGGTTCTGTATGTCCTAGGCAGGTAAAGCAAGTATTTAAAAACAACTGCCAGTTTCAGACGTATGATTGGCAGAGGTTCGCAAGGTGGTGCTGAAGTGCACCAACTGTGAGAATGTGGAAGAGGCACAGTTCCCTCCAAGTTCGAATTATCGTGTTTTCAGGAAACCGAAATATGAACACGCAGACTCAGACATGGACACAAGCACATGTTCATGCTCTTCGAAGGGCTTCTCCGTTTACAGCCCTCAATGATGATTGGCATGTGGCATCATGTGGTTCGAGGTTTGCTTTCACTCATCCAGAAGGTCAATAGCTTGCAATGTGGGCAGTGACCCATTTGAGCACTTTTGATTCTGATGACTAAAGGTGACTGTGGAGAGTGGATTCACAGCGGCGCACATTCCTTCCAGCTGTAAGGGAAACGCCTTCCGTGCTGGGTCAGAAGCTTAGCGCGTGACGAGATAGGAACAACTCATGCAGCATGCACACTCCCTGTGCAAGTGCTGATGAAAGACGGGAGTTAGATGGAGTTAGTCACTAGAATCACTAGATCCAGACAAACTGGACTGGACCAGTGCAAAAGCCAAACCAACAGCAGATCCGTATGTTTTTTGCTTGAAATGATACTTAGTGCACAGCAGAGCGATCTCAGGCAAATGGAGAAGTGCCCTCCCAATTCCTTCGTCACTCAAGCAATTTGGACATCTCAATGGACGGAGCACGGAATGAATTCAAAACGCCGAGATTGCATCACTCAAATTATTTCTGCATATCCCAGCTCTTTTCAAGCCAACCTTTGAGATTTTGTTTTCCAGTCTGCCTCCAGCACGGGAAAGCACCACTCCTTATAATGTCCATATCTCTGGAGCATCACCAACGTGATTTGCTGATCATGACTTAGACGTGTTTCATGGGCACGGTGTCAGCCCTTGCAGATCTGGAAGACCACGACCGGGCCCCACCATTTCTCCGCCAGGTGGCTGTTGGAGACCTTTGTGAATA
Source organism: Symbiodinium sp. clade C Y103 (assembly GCA_003297045.1). NCBI lineage: Eukaryota > Dinophyceae > Suessiales > Symbiodiniaceae > Cladocopium > Cladocopium sp. clade C. The sequence continues at coordinate 136,392 of BGPT01001144.1, forward strand.
TGCTGTGGACCAGTCCATCCGCCTTCAAGAGCTTCCCGAACATGTGCGCTGCAGACCTTTGGAAATGTTTGGAATGCTTTTTGGGATAAGTTAGTGTACTGACTATCAACAATCTAATATTTTTGGCTTGCGAAGGGTTCACTGTCACAAATTCAGAACTACTAAAGTATGGCAAGGGGAAGTCTATGAAAAGTCTATTGATCCCTCAGAGTGCGAAAGAAGCCACGCCAAATCTGCGTCTGGAGTGGCGCAGGTTCCAGTGGGAGAAATGCCTCGTAGCATCGAACTTTGCGCTCAGATGTGCCCCTGCGCTTGGCATTTTACCATCTGGTGAATTAACATAGACCCTGGCAGATAGGGATTGGAAGATTGGTTTCCTCTGAAAATAGCTATTCCCAGGGTCTATGTTAATATACCAGAGGGTACTTCATTTTCTTTTTCTCTTTTCTTCCCCGAATGACACTCCAGCGATCTCCAGCGATGCATTTGTTGGCACCTGCAGCAGTGGGGTGGCGCTAAAATTTCAGGTGCCAACTCGAAACATGCTGCCATTCGGACAATTCAGAGGTACGATGTGGACCGGTGCACACCAGGAACGCGGCTCACCTGCATCGGAAGCTTGGAATGCATTGGTTGCTGCATCAGTTCATAAAAAGTGGTGGGCTTTTTCCTCGGCGTAGGAGAGCCCAGTTCTAGACGAGGCCCATACACAAGGGTATGACTTGTATGACCATATTACATATTGTCATAGGGATATGATAGGCCAGCTCTTGATTGCACATTTATGGAATATCAAGGACCATAGAATTCCACCAATTTTGATTGACATGTTTGCTGCACACCAATGTCACCAAGGAATCTTTTGCGCCACTGAAAAGGCAGCAGGCGACAAGTTGACCCGGGGGAGGCCAGGGTTCTACGCCGCAGCACTGTGGATGTTGATGGATGGATCTAGGTCGTCTGAAAATGAGATACCAACATGACCATTTCATGATGAACCAGTGGATGAAATGGGATGTGAGTAGTGACACGCCTTGTGGGGGTTCGTTGCTTCATCGACCAATTCATCCCATCCCCTCACTCCATCACACCAAATATGTTTCAAGACATCTTCATGTTGATATTTAATGTGTTGTTTCCAATTTGAGTATCCAGAATTTACTCATTCATCTTCATTTTCCCATTTCAAGAATCCAATTTAAGTATATATATATATCCGTGTTGTCCCGTTCATCTTCATTGTTAATCTTCTCTTTGTCCTTCTCCATCACAGTTCTAATCTTCTTGAGTTTCATCTCATGTTCCTACTGCGTCATCTTTTCATAGCATTGAACCTCCTCCCAAGGTCTCTCATAGAAACAAAACAGGTAGAACAAAACATGCATACAAATGCTATTCTAAAATGTCATAAATATCTATTTAGCCACTATCTTATCTTAATTCAATCAAAACAGCAATTGCTTCTCCATAGATTGATAAACTTATTTGACAGCAGCATTTAACTGTAACCTTTTAGAAAATGCGTAACACAACATATACATTAAGAATACATTGATAACGTCAGGCAATACGTGCCTTACCTAAACGAATACTGTCAGTCTAGGCTTGGGGAGTCCATATGATTTCAGTCATCATATTTCAATGATTAAATGTTCAAGCAATGTGTCAATATATTTCTGATCAAGACAACGTGGTTTTACAACATGGTTTTATTGCGTGCAATTGCGGTTTATTGTTTTGGAAATCATTTTAAGGAATGTTTATCATCAACCATTATATCAAAGTCTTTTTTTGACTCGCTTATGTATATATGTTTTCTCCTGACGGGAGTGTCATGCACGATGGGTGCTCACCGCAGTTTTATGCTCAAGGGTTGGTGGTTCTGTCCCCCCAGGTCCCTTTGGGATAGGGGTGGACGAGCCACCAGCTACTTGAGTGTGCTGGTGGGGTGCTTGGCCATCCAGGGTCCCTTGGGACTAGGGTGGCTGAGCGCCTCACAAAACTGAGAAGGCTGGCCAGGCCCCTGAGTGGGGTAGGTCAGCAAGGAGATCAGGTGAGAAGGAGAGGTATAGGAGAAGGAGAGAGGAGGGAGCTCTGCGTGGGGCTCGGCGGGCGGGGAAGCTTGAGCTTCTGTCCTGGCCAGCATAGGCTGGTCAGAAGCCCATGGCGCTGGAGGCCCTGCGCAGAGAGCTCCTGGCGAAAGGAGGACTCGGAAGTGATTGGCACAAGGCTGTGACCCGTGGGTTGTCTGCTGAAGATGTCGCATGGAACGATGGTGAAGCTCATGGTGAGGCTGTGCTGGACATCGCCCGGGCTTGCATGACAAGGATGCCTTAGTAGAATACGAATGCTACAATGATCAGCGGCGCCCCCAAGGAAGGGCAGTCATGGTCCTTCGGGACTGGGAAGATTACGTGAAAGGAATCTTGGCTGCTGATCACCTCAAGGCCTCTGACCCTTACTATGACTGGTATGGGAATGAGAAGCTCAAGAATGGTGGTGGTGTTTATCACCTATGTGGTTCAAGGTTGCAAGATTGCCCAATGAGGCTCAGTCGAGCTGATCGCCGGGAATTGGTTCACGTCCAGCGTTGGCGTATGGTGAACCCTTTGATCATGGCTGAAAACGAGTACATGAAAGCCCTGGCAGTGGAGCTCGTGAAGGACTGGGTCCAGGGCTTTGTGCCAGCCGAAAGGGTTCCGGAGCCTGCAGTTGGTCGAGCCCCTGGCCCTCCTGGTGGGGGTGGGGGTGATCATACAGGGCTGGACAGAGCCGCAGAAGAGGCCAGAAAAGGAGGGGCTGCTGAGGAGCTGGGTGCCGAAGGTCAGAGAAAGGAGAAGAAGGTTCCTGAAAAGATAGAGCCCAGAGGGTCCGTTGGGGCTTTACTGGAAAGAAGGGCCGCTGAGCAGAGAGAGGCCTGGCGAAAGAAAGAGTCAGAGAGGAAAAGGAAGAAAAAGGAGAGAGGTAGAAGCAGATCGAGGAGGAGGCACAAACGCCGAAGTAAGGAAAGGAGTGCGACCTCAAGCAGATCTAGGAGTGCTGGTGGCGGATCAACTCAGTCGTCTGAGAGTTTTCAGTTGCCCTCTGCCCGGGGGGAGGACGAACTATGGCGGCTGAGCAAGCGACACCCCGGGAGGCTGCTGAAAGCAGCCATGAAGGAGCTGCAGCGCTACCTAGGAGACCGAGCAGGGACCGAAGAGGGCGAGGACGATTGGTCACGGTATCGGATGATGGGATACATCAACCAGATCGTAATGAGTCGGTTCCCAGCAGGACAGATGGGGGTCCGAAATCAGAGGGAGATGGTAACCCTCGGAACCGGAGTAGATCTCCTTCTGGCCGGAAGGTTGCCGGAGTTGGGAGACTTGATGATCCAGAGGTTAAAAGCTCTGGAGACGTCTCTCGGAGACCAGTCATGGCAAACCGCCAGACATCAGGAGTTGATACCTCCCATGGCCGCCAGCCTGACGGGGGAACTCGAAAGGCGCAAAGCAGCGCGTCACGAGCTGGCCCAGAGCAAGCTGAAGAACATGATGAGCAAGAACAGGGGCCAGAACTCGAAGTAGGGAGACGGCGGCGGGGGCAGGTTCACAGCTCCCGTGACGCCACACCTGAAAGGAGGAGCGCAGCTGAGGAAAAGCCCCGAGCAGACGAGGCTGGTGAGGTTCGAAGACAAGCCCAAGGAGATTCCAAGAGAAGCAGAAGAAAAGGAAGAGAGGCTGGCCGTGGACCTCAAGCCGGCCAAGGGAGCTCCAGTGAAAGGAGACGGAGGAAAAGGAAAAGGGAAAAGGAGAAGGCCCTTTTGGAAGAGAGACAAGAAAGGAAAAGGCAAAGGAGAGACAAAGAGGCTGCAGGATCGAAGCCCCACTCCCCGGAGGGCAGCTATGAGCAGGAGTCCTTCGAAACCACTGCAGTGACGCCCGATGCTGATCACTTGTTGGAAACAATGAAGGCATGGCTGAAGACGGAGGAGTGTGGGGGGCTCAGCATAGCGCAAAATGGAGCCTTGCTGGCCCTAGCGATAAGCCGCAGTGGTACGCCCCTGTCCAAGTATATGGAAAGATTGGCAGGGCCAGGGTCAGACGATGGCGGAGAAGGTAAGAGGCAGCGGAGCCTTTTGCCCATGCCACTTCTGCCGGATAGCAAGGTGGAGCTCCAGAAGATTTGGGAGACTGGAGAGTTCCGCAGACTTGCAGGGACGTGGGGTACCAAGAAGAGCGGCAAGGAGAAAGCAGCTAGGGAGATGAGAAGGGTTGGGTTGCTGGTATGGCATGGCCTGGAGTGGGGGGGCCCCGAAGAGCCGGATGCCTCCAGCAGAGCCCAGCCAAGGTCAAAAGATGGCGCAGGATAGGCTATGGGAGACGGTGAAGGACTTCGTGGATGATACCTCTGAGGTGAAGGAGAAGGTACCTCGTTCACCAGAGATGGGTGAATGGGGAACGAAACTGGGAGACGTGAGGATCAGTTACCATGGAGAAGTTGTGGAAAAGGCCCAAAGACTGACCCTTGATCAGATACTCCCTGGTTTGCCCCCGGCTGGATTTGGTGGGAGTGTTCGGCTGGTGGAGCTGTGCGATGGTGAGCTCCGAGAGAGGCTGGAAGATGCCCTTGGGAATTTGCTATTTGAGGAGGAACTTCCAGAGGATCTACCAAGCCCAAGGGTCCACGCCAGTCCTGAGCAGTGGGAGCTCATTGTGCAGGAGTTGTACAAGAGAGGACTGGTTGTGCCAGTTGAGGATCCAGTGGAGGTAAAAGGAAAAATGCTGCTGAACGGTGCTTTTGGTGTTCCGAAGCCAGGGAAGTACCTTGATGACGAAAGATCGGTGCTGCGATTCATCATGGACTTCCGCTGCACAAACGCAGCCACCAGAATCTTAACTGGTGATGTGGGCACGCTGTCAGGAGCAGCAGCCCTCCAGCACGTGGTACTTCCTGAAGGTCATGTCGTACGACTCTCAGCTGATGATCTTGTGGCGGCTTTCTACCTGTTCGGGTTACCGCCGGAATGGAGCAGAATGATGTGTTTCCGAGAGACGGTGCCCTGGAGTGTTCTCGGAGTTGAGAGGCCGGGACGAGTCCATGTTGGGGCTGCAGTGCTCCCAATGGGTTGGGCGAGTGCTGTAGGAGTTCTACAGCATGCCCACCGCCGGCTGGCCTTGAGGAGTCTGCTGGCTGGAGGAGCCGCCCTTATTCCAGCTCTTGAGATCAGACGTGATGCGATCTTTCCTGATTTGGGATTGGCTGACAGCCTGTGGTCGCTGTACTTGGATGACACGAGCCTTCTAGAGCTGATGGAGAAGAAGGTGGCGGAGTCACTTGCAGGAAAACCATCAGAAGAGCAGCTGAGGTTGCGTCGGGCCTATGAGCACTGGGGGATACCAGTGTCTGAAGGAAAGGCATTGGTCAGAGCGACCACTGGCGAGAAACTTGGAGCCGTGCTGGATGGTGACAAGGGCCTGTTGAAAGGAGCTACAAGGAGGGCCCTGGAGACGCTGTCGCTGGGCTTTTGGATTTTGCGCCAAGAGACGGTGCCCCGGAAGTCCTTGCAGGTCTTTTTGGGCCGTGAGGTGCATACAATGCAGTTCAGACGCCCATTGTTTGGGGTGTTTGACTACCTGTGGAAAGAGATCAGTGCAGGTGAGGTCATGAGGAGCTTGTCGGTGAAAGCAGTGGAGGAGGTTCTCTTGGCCGGGATGTGTCAGGCCCTCAGGGTGACAAACCTCCGGGCAAAGGTCAGTGACCTTGTCACCGCTTCAGACGCCAGTGAATCAGGAGGAGGAGTTGTTTACGGAGGAAAACTGACCAGTCAGGGAATCAAGGAAATGTACCTGGCAGAGGAGGAGGCCGATGAGGTGACGATGGAAGCTGGCAGCCTGGACGAAAAGCAAGTGACGCTTGTCTTTGATTGTTTTGCCGGCATCGGCGGCCTGTCCAGGGCTTTACAATTAGCCAGGATCAAGGTCGACCGGCTGGTGGTGATCGAACAAGACCCAGCGTGCAGGAGGCTGAACACTGTGCGATGGCCAGGATGTGATGTCTGGACCGACATCACAAAGATCACCAAGAAGGACGTGGAGCGAATGATGAGAAGCGTCCCTGGGCTGACCCTGGTCATTGCAGGGGGAGGCTCCCCATGTCAAGGGCTATCGCAATTATCCAGCAAGAGGCTACACTTGGCCGATCCAAGGTCCCAGCTCTTTTACAAGTACAGTGAGATACTGGGTTGGATTGAGGAGGTGGCCAATGAGATGAAGATCACCTGCGTCCAGATGTTGGAGAACGTGCTCGGAGATGATGAGGATGTTGCTGAGATGAGCACGGAGTTGGGTACCAAGCCCATTTTGTGCTGTGCCAGTGGAGTCTCTGGAGTGCGTCGGCCCAGGCTGTACTGGTCCAATGTTGAGCTGGAGGAGCACAGCAGCTACACGAGGGCCCATTATCCCCTCTATGATGAAGTGATCTTTGAGGAGAAGACAGAGCCGCTTGAGAAAGTGGCTGATCCGGGTTGGCATTGGCCACATGGAGAAGTGGATGAGCAGCTGAGACTGCCAACATTCACGCGAGCAATACCTCGAAGAAAGCCACCGCCTGACCCAGCGGGAATCCGTTCCTGTGATGAGGAGACCCTCGACCTTTGGAGACAAGATGAGATGATGTACCCACCTTACACCTACAAAGAGGAGTACAGGTTTGCACCAGAAGGAAAAATGGTGGGTACGAGGGTGGCTTCAGTTGGGGAGCGCGAGAGGCTGATGGGGTTCCCTACTGGGTATACCCTGGCCATGCACAAGCATGAGCCGAAATCAAAAGAGGAGGAACTGTGCCAGGCAGTCACTAGATCGGCGGCACTGGGCAACAGCTTTCATGCAGTGACTGTGGCTTGCCTCATGGACTTGTGGCTTTGGACAGCCCAGGTGCGAACGGATCCCATTGGCGCCACGGCTATTGTTGAAGCATGGCATGAGGAAATGGGAAAGGAGAAGTATGAGAGCTTCGGCCTTCTTGAGGTAGAGGGCTACAAGCAGCTTTACAGCCATGAGGAGAACAATGAGGAGGAGAAGCTGCTTAGCCAGGAAAAGAGTGCCAGAAGGGCCGAATGGATGCGGCTTTGCACTCACTCCAAGAAAGGAGGAAAAGATCCTGACTTCTTGGGGGCCCGTTTGGTCCATCAATTTTTGAGGAGAACAGAGTTCAGAGGAAGTGATGTGCGCCTGGACTTGGGTGTCACCTACCGCCCCGATGCCATCCAGCGCTGCAGCGTTGACCCGCGAAGGTGGGTTTGGAAGACTGCCCAAGCATGGCGCTGGAGAAGAAAGGAGCACATCAACTTGTTGGAATTAAGAGCGATACTCAGATCGCTGGAGTGGCGGGCCCGAACGACTTCGTTCAGATCTTGCCGCTGGCTCCATTTATCAGACTCACAGATTTGCCTCGCTGTCCTGACAAAAGGACGCTCTTCCAGCAGAAAAGTGAATCGCCTGCTGCGGAAGATAGCCTCCCTCTGCATTGCGCTGGACCTGTTCCCCTTGTGGGGATGGATAGCTTCACGGGTCAATCCCGCAGACGCTCCTTCTCGCAAATATGAGCAGGACCATTAAGTGTGGTGAGACCAAAGCAGAGAGGAGGCTAGAGAGGCAAAAGCTGGGAAGGCTTAGCGAACAAAGAGTGAGTCAAAATACAAAGGCAAGGTACCAAGTGGCCTTGCAAGGGGCGGCCAGTTATGCTGGTACAACGCCCGAAGTTTTGGTGCGGATGCACAACCTAGATGAGATCCTCTGTGGCTACCTTGAAAAGCTCTGGGAGGATGGAGATACTAAGACCATGGCCAGCTACGCCTTGGCGTCCATACAGTTTCACCGCCCGGCCCTGAAAGGGCAACTGAAGCAGTCGTGGCAGCTTCTGTCTTTGTGGAATAAGCTGGAACAACCCAGACGGGCTACGCCACTTGACCCACAGCTGCTCCTTGCTTTTGCTGGGGTCTTTTTGAAGTGGCATTGGAGAGACCTGGCCCACCTTTGTGTGGTAGGTTTCTGCGGGCTGCTCCGTACTGGGGAAATGTTCCAGCTGAGACGGGAGCATGTGGTGCTGCCTCGACAGAAGGGCCAATCCGCCATTCTTTTTCTGCATGATACCAAAACAGCACAACGAAATCTTTTGCAGCAGGAGAAAGTCCTCATTTCCGAAGAGATGGGGATACGTAGCCTGCAAGCCCTTTGCAAGGGAAAATCTACAGGTGATGCGCTCACCGAAGTCAGCCCCGCTCGGTTCCGCAAAGTGTGGAAGGAAGTGGTTAACCATTTGAAGCTGGGGCAATTCAATTACATGCCCTATTCCTTGCGGCGTGGGGCAGCTACAAGCGCATACCGTGAAGGTATGAGCTTCGACAAGCTTTTGGTGAAAGGGCGCTGACAACATATTGCCACTTGCCGCCTCTACTTAGACCAAGCCCTGCATTTGCCTTTTGTCAGTTGGCACTTGACCCTGGCATCGTGGAAAAAACTGCCATGATGCGCGTTGGGTAGTCAAGCAGGTGGAGCACGTAAGTAGTGCATGTTTTCTCCTGACGGGAGTGTCATGCACGATGGGTGCTCACCGCAGTTTTATGCTCCCTCCACCGACCCCGAGCTCCTCCATATGGAGACAGGGCTTGGTGAGTTGGTGGCCTACTGGTTGTGGTGCAGTAAACGCATAGCAACCGTAGGCACTTTTGTCAGTTGGCACTTGACCCTGGCATCGTGGAAAAAACTGCCATGATGCGCGTTGGGTAGTCAAGCAGGTGGAGCACGTAAGTAGTGCATATATATATATACATATAAATTCACGTGATATGTAGATAATCAAATCTTTTCTCATTAAGATTTAGGCATTTTGGATTATCTCTTTCTCTCTTTCTTTCTCTCTCTCTATATATATATCTCTCTCTCACTATCTACTGAAAAAAATGTAGCTCTGCCTTTTCCACTTCTTCTACTTCAAGCACTTTATCAAACCAACCATTACTTTTAAACTCAGTTTCAATGACGATTATGATTACGATGATGATGATGATGATGATGATGATGATGATGATGCTGCTGAGGCTGAGGATGAGCACAACGATAAGGATGGATGTTTTTTTTTATGGACGACATGGAATCCAAAGATGAACATGGAGATAAATGGGATTATGGTCGATGACATCTGGATTTTGGTGATGATGAAGATCAACAATGAAGATGAATGGAAAGAATGACCGGAGGAGAAAGATGATGGCTGATAGGCTGATATTGCTACAATGGAAATGGTATGAAATGGTTGAAAGGGTTGATGAATGCAGTTTTGATGGTGAACATGTATGAACATGTATTGGATGAAAGTGCTGATATGATGGCGAACATGAAGGAGCGAAGTCCCCCAAGGCTAGTCACTACCTGTTGATGGCATGAGAAAACTTCTTGATGCACAACCTTCAAGGAACCAGGGCACCAACACAGTGAAGTACTCATACATCCAAGTCATGAGCTCAGTGGGTCGCCTTGGATCTTACATTGTCACATTTCAGATGCTCAGCTTAAATCAGCTTGATCCAAAGGTTTTGGGCCTGCAACTGGAACAAGGAAATCAGAGCCAGGCACGACCCGCAGGAAACTGGACGATTTCTGCCTCGAAGATGACAGCTTGACTCAGCTTGACAGGGAGCTCTGAAGATCTCGCAAGACGAGGAGGAATACTTTGACAAGATCTCGAAGGTGCTCGGGTTTGAGATTTTTGATTGCTCTGGTCAGCGACAAGGTCTGAAAACCACACCAAACATATCAAGCTGCCTTCCTTGGATCAGGATCCAAACGTCCGTGAGATGATCTTCCAGTGCTTCGGCTTGTGATGAAAATTCCATAGATCTTCATAGGATGCTGAAGGTCATGGGAAGTCCAAAGCTGGGTTTGTTTGAAAATAGTGGGTACTTCCAAACAATCGAAAGGATTCTCATGTTTCCCATCAACATCATTAAATGGCCACACTGGGGCGTACATCCCATGTATTTTTGGGCACACCCAGATGAAAATCCCAGTGCAGCTTGGATTTTTTGGAGAAATCAGGTCGATTGCCCCGGCCATTTGCGCAAGCGAGAAGGTTTGGAAGGGTTTGGTTGGAAGCAGCTCTGTGATGATCTGCCAACTTCCCCTGGAACAGAGATAGGTTTGTCGCAGCTGATCTCAGGATTCCATCAGCCAAGTGAAGCGGGCCATTGCATGTCCTGGCCTTGGAGAGTGAAGCTGTGCCTGTTTCTTTTTCTCAGAAGGGATCAGAAATCCGAAAGCAGGTGGCATTTTCACCCGCAGGCCAGCTCTTTGGAGGATCTCGCAAGCACCTTCCCAGTGGAAATCGCCTGCGAGGCTGGACTGCTGGAGCCATCAGATTTTGATCCGTGCTCTTCCTAGTTCTTCCGCGGTCAGGCGATATCAACGTCTTGTTGTTGGGAGATCCTGGAACTGCAAAGAGTCAGGCTTCGACAGAGACACTGCGCACTGTAACGGACAACTCTTCATCCTTGTAAAGTTCTGCACATCTTGAGTCGGTTTCAAGCTGCGGGCGTGGCACCTGGGAATTTTGCTCACTTCCTTGCCTGGTCAGTTCCTGAAGTTCGCCCACCAGGTTGCACCTATCGCAGTGTGACCTGTCATCATGCAATATGTGAATATAACATGAGTCTGTGTTGAAAGAAGACAGTCTTGGGATGTCTTGGGAAACTCAACAAACCGAAGGTACACCAGCGGAAAGGGTAGCAGTGCAGCAGGTCTCACAGTTGGAAGCTCAGACATTGTCCTCAAGGGGACAGATACCCCTTGGTAATTCAAAATGGCCATGGAAAAAAGAACATGATGGCAAAAGCCAGCGTTTGATTTATGTCAATAGATTTCAACCGTCTTTGCAGATATTTTATTTATATTTTTAATCATATCATATTTCAATCATATGTTTATCATCATTTCAATCATATTTTTGATATTAGCCTCTGGTTATTTTTCACAGTTCGCCATGGAAAACCACCATCTTTAACTGCAGGATTCTGCAGGATTCTGAATCCAGACATCAATCAGCAGGAGACCTTTAATAGGTAAATCACAATTTTTATCATCTATAAATGGGTCATGGCTTCCATGGCTATGATCACCCCCGAGGCAGCCGTCGTCAAGGATGGCAGTGGCTTCACCCTGGAGGGTGGTGCGATGGTCCTGGCAGACAATGGCCTTGTGCTGGCCTTGGATGATGTGCTATGATAACATACGTATGTGTATTTATGTATATATATATATGACATATATACGTATATATGTATATATATATATACATACATACGTATATAATATATATATATATATGATCTATACTATATACTATATTGTAGAGCAATGATTCATGATTGTTTACATGAATTACGAATGTGTACGATATATCTGAACAGATTGAATCTAACCACACATAATGAATCAACAACATAAACCTACAAATACACATGTGCATATGCACGCATTTATTTACATTCATTTGCATGTGCATATGCACGCATCACGTCAGACATCGGAAAGTGATGGGGTTGCTCTCGACAGCAGCATCTGCGGGTACTGGCACTTTAAAAGAACATCTGTGCAATGGTCATTGGGCCATGCCCAACTGCCGCTGGTTGTCATGAAGGTGAGGTTGAAAAGTGCAGCAGTTTCAATATCCAATTTGCAGCATTTTTCACAAGGTGTGCATCGATGAGTTTGACAAGATGGATGAGAAGGACCGAGTTGCAATCCACGAGGCGCCAAAAAACTAGTAAACTTTCCCAAGCTACAAACAAAATGTCATGACGTATTCCCATCTTCCACATGAACTTGAAACTGCAAACAAAATCCAGAGATAGAATCGGAGTAGGTTCTATAATATATATATATATACATGTATATATATATATATACACATGTTTTCATGATATGTATATATCTATGTACATGTGTATATATATATATATCATCATATCTATATGTTGATATATTGTGTACAGATGTTCCCAGGTAACACTTGGGTTTAAAGGGGTCCTGACTCGTTCTCAGGCCATGGAGCAGCAGACCATCTCCATTGCCAAAGCTGGCATGACCGTCATGTGGTGGCCCAAGGATATGCCTTGGGCGAAGGAGAGGACGACCAAAATCATCCAGAATCTACATCGAATTGACTTCGAATTGATTTGAATTTGACTTTAAAAGACATAGACATAGAGACTTGAATGGATTTTCAGTTGTTTGATTATGATTGCATGTAAGATCACAGGAGCTTGCCAGGATTTTTTCCAGTTTTTGTACCTCGGTGGGACGCGTTGCAAGCGATTGGATCGGACTAAGGCTCAACACCCGCTGCAGGCAGATGTTTTGCAGTGAGCACGCGTGAATGCAGTTACTTGAGTAGTTCATGCTGCACTTGAAGGAACCGACATTCATGCCATGCTTTGCAGTCACAAGCAGTCATGACGTTGGCGTTTCTTCATTCCATCAATGACCACCCAAACGACCTGTCAGTGTTTTGGCGGCTGCCAACCCTCGATTTGGTTCTTATGACGACTTGTCCAACACTGCCGATCAGGCGTGCAAGAAACATCCATAATTGCTTCAGTAGATTCTGCGATTTACTCATATCAACAGATATAACATGATATAACATGATATAACTCAACAACAAATTTAGTATCCAAATGAGCAGGTCAAGAGAGTTATCATGATACGAATCAACAAGTAGATGCAGGGTAGGAAGGCATATGACAAGGAAGTAAGACAAGTTCGAGCACTCTGATTCTTTTGACTTTCACAGTCAAACAGTGCTTGTACATGGTTGTACCATGTGAAATGCTAAGCAAGTTTGCTCCCCTGCAGATGGACTTTCAGACAACCATTCTGTCCCGCTTCGACATGATGTTTCTCGTCAAGGTGCAATTGATCTTTGACTTCACCCCCCCTCCTCTCAAAGGCATCCTGACCGTTAGATACCCTTCTTGGTTTGGTTCACTCCCTACTTTTTTCTGACTAGTTTGGCTTTGTCTTCTCGGCAACTCATCATTTGCAATTCATCATTTGCATGGCGGTTTTATGGAGAATGAACTCTGGTCCTGCAGGACGTCAGGGACCCCGAGCGCGACTACAGATTGGCAAAGCACCTGGTTTCACTTCACAGTGGTGCTCAAACCGAGGAGTGCATCGCCTTGATGATATGGTTATGGGATGTTATGGGTCACAAAACCCTCATACTCTAGGTACCCTAAGATAGTTGGTTGATGGATGGTTATTCCCCCAAACATGGTCATAATACTGTAGGTTTTGACCCACCCCTATGATGATGATCTGATGATATGCGACGTGATCACATTCGAAAATCATTGAACGAGCGCCCGACGGCAGGAACACAAAGTGCCGCTCTCGACGCAGCAATTGCGAAAGCCCTGAGCTGAGTTGCAGAATTCGGAAGCGCAAAAGACTACATTTCAGAGGCATCGACAGGCCAATTCCACCTTGATGTGCAAGTATAGTCGAATTCAGCGAAACACCTTTATTGTACAAACATGTTTAAAGAGCTGTTGGAATAGTGTGTATAATATATATATATATATATCATATTCCCTCTCAGATTCCAGGTACATTGCCTACTGTCGCACCAAGTGCTCTCCACGCATCACATCAGAGGGTGCAGAGGCTAGAAGGAATTTCTCGGACCTGCGTCAGGGGGGTCTCCCCTCGTTTTCTTGTCTTGCCTGCAACGTAGCGCAGTGTAAGTGGACAGCTATAGTCCTGTAGTGCATTCGTTTTGAACCTTTCCTTGACGTGGCGCTGGAGCAGTTTCGCCTGAGTTCGCTTGTTTCATTTTCGCTCTCAACATGCCCAGTCTGGGCTTCTCTTGAATATGTGCACCGTGCACCAGTGTTTCGGAAGGTGTTGAAGAACCACTATGTCACCATCCGAAAGGCAATGAAGTCTGAGAAGGCCTGGGTACCCTGCAGCTGCTGGCAGCTGGACTCAAAACATGTGCAGCTGAGGCCACTATCCCCATCACCGTGAGGCGGCGTTACATTTTGTGCTTCAGTTCAAAATCAGCGCAATATCGATCTTTGTGCGAACAGAATAGTAGAGAAATTTGAAGCACGGACAGCCCGGAGGCAGCTGGAGGCCATTGTCCGCATTGCTGAGAGCTCTTTGGCTGCAAATAGGATTGTTTAGTTCCCATTTTCTTTCGACTGGTTGAGTTCTTTGAGATCCTCAAACCGTCAAAACAAAACAAGGGTGTGAAAGTTGAGACTCTGTCAGCTCAAGGTCTCGCAAAGATGGAGCTCAAACAGGCATTTGGAAAAGATCAGGGTTTCACTTCCAAACCTACACAGCACTGTGGAGTGAAATGATGTGAAATGGAATGACCATATATGACCATGATGTATCTACATGGCTGCTAAGATCGGCAAAATGGCTAAGTCTGTCTATGTGATTCGCAAAGAATGCCTCCTTGCCGCGGAAGAAATCGCCCCTGCAGCAGCCATTGGTCAGCCTTGAACCGGGCTGCAGGATGCAGACGTGAGCCACGTGGAAGAGGCCCTGCGTCTATTCACCGTGCTGCCGGCATGTCACGATTGAGAGGCCTGGCACGTCTCGATTGAGAGAAAATCTGTCCAATGTGGATGCAAAAGGAAGAGTGCAGTCTTTTTGGTGGAGTGAAACGGACTGAAACGGACTTTCTACGCTGATTTGAAAGATTTTGACAGTCCATTGAAGTGCACCGTGAAACAAGCTTGTAGCATCTTGCAGCAAAAACTTGGAAGTAGAACGATCTTGCCAGGTGTCTACCCTCGACTCTGCCAACCGCGATCGCAATGGTGTGGGCAGGGCTCTCAAGAGGAAAATCCCAGCGAGTTTCAGCTTCAGCTGTGCTGTCTTGCTGTGATATGCTGGGCCTCGAGTTTATACTGCTTAAATCTAATCTGCTTAACTGTCATGGTTTATTGATGTTTATTAATGTTTATTGCGGAAACTCATTCTTGGGTCCAGATTTGTGAATTCGACTGCCTTGTATTGCTTTGCCAAGGTATTGATGTCCTCTCGGAGGAAGACAAGAAGGAAAAACGCCGGCAAATGCCACAGTACTTGCGCAATCTTGCGCATACGTTTGCGTTTTTGCCCTCAAGCTTGTGATTTGGAAAGAGACCTTCCGAAAATATCCAAAAATCAGATCCTACAATGATGGGCCCTTGCCACGTTCAAATAGGATCCTTAATGTTTATAGTCAGCACATCCCAGTCAACTCCGAGTTAGTTAGCCGCAGTTGTAGATACATGTACATACCATAATTTGATACCAGCATTTATAAGATATTGGTTAGATATCATTTTGATACCACATTTGGGAATTCCTTCCCCCCTAATAATCAACACCTCCATAAACCATGGCCTATAAGGGGGATTTACATAGAATCGGGGTGGTGCAGGAACTTCTTGAAGCAGAGGAGGCGGGAAGGGAATGAGGCGAAAGACAGCCCTGCCAGGTTAGTTTGCCTGAGAGGGGTAGGTAACAGTGATGAAAGGGGTAGTGTAGCCTCAGAAATACCTGTCCATCTATACTACGTACAACATGAAGAGCTGTCCATCTTTCTGATTGTGTACATAGGAAAGTATACTGTACCAATTTTCAAAGGAAGTTTAGAAGCTAAACCTTCCGACAATATGGACAGATGGAAAAGCACAGCCATGAAGGAAGTCAGAAGAGAAGAGATGCAGGTGCGCGAAANGAGATGTCGAAAAAGTGCACGGCGCTGTGGCGCGAAGCAAATTTGGAAGTGAAAAGTGTAAAAACACCACATGCTCGGGCCACTTTTGGACGATTCGATAGCCATCCGATGTCGAAAAAGTGCACGGCGCTGTGGCGCGAAGCACATTTGGAAGTAAAAAGTGTTAAAAACTGACAGGTTCGGAGCATTTTTGGAAGTTGAGATGTCGAAAAAGTGTACGGCGCTGTGGCGCGAAGCACATTTGGAAGTAAAAAGTGTCAAAAACTGAGGGTTTTAAGCACATTTTGCGATGTCAGTTAACTAACTGAACTAACAACTTAACAACTTAACAACTTAACAATTGAACAACTGAACAACTTAACAACTTAACAACTTAACAACT
>BGPT01001144.1:152592-172546 GCA_003297045.1 Symbiodinium sp. clade C Y103
AGTCAGTCAGTTTGTCAGTTACTCAGTTAGTCAGTTAGTCAGTTAGTTAGTTTGTTAGTCAGTTAGTCAGTTAGTCAATCAGTCAGTTAGTCAGTTAGTCACTTAGTCAGTTAGTCGGATAGTCAGTTAGNTAGTTAGTTAGTTAGTTAGTTAGTTAGTTAGTTAGTTAGTTAGTTAGTTAGTTAGTTAGTGACTTAGTTACTTAGTCAGTTAGTCAGTTAGTCAGTTAGCCAGTTAGTCAGTTAGTCAGTTAGTCAGTTAGTCAGTTAGTCAGTTAGTCAGTTAGTCAGTGAGTCAGTGAGTCAGTTAGTTAGTTTGTTAGTTAGCTTGTTAGTTAGTNTAGTCAGTTAGTCAGTTAGTCAGTTAGTCAGTTAGTCAGTTAGTCAGTGAGTCAGTGAGTCAGTTAGTTAGTTTGTTAGTTAGCTTGTTAGTTAGTTAGGCAGTCCGTCAATCAGTTAGTCAGTTAGTCACTTAGTCAGTTAGTTAGGCAGCCAGATAGATAGACAGATAGATAGGCCGACGCTCCAACCACCTTTTGATCCATCAGTGGATCTGCTCTGCCATCCATGANTCAGTTAGTTAGGCAGCCAGATAGATAGACAGATAGATAGGCCGACGCTCCAACCACCTTTTGATCCATCAGTGGATCTGCTCTGCCATCCATGACTCAAAACAAGTCACCTCTCCTATAGTGTGCTTTTCCTGAAACTTCCGCCACCGCCTTGTGCGGTACTACTGGTATTCAATTTTGAAGCTTGAACGCACACTGGTCCAGGCGATTCGAAGATTGGTGCCACGCGGTGGATGGGGCCTGAGAACTCGCCGTCCGGGCAAAGACGGTGACACCATCATTTCCACTTTAAGATGGAATCAATACACCAGGACCAGGCAAGATACTTGGAGGATCATCCCATTCAGAAAGTGATTGGTATAAGTGGGGTCATAACCACTTGATAAACGGGATAATGTACAATGATTGAGGGAAACAACCACATTTGGCACATTCCTTTTTTTTCTGGCTCTTCAGCAAAAGAAGTTGCCCCCGGATTGCCATATCAAACCACAATGAGAGTGCACTTGCTGGCAGTCATGTCGCTGCATTGTGAGAATCGCTGTATTTCCTAGCCCCAACCAGACCCTACCTGTTCTTGCCCCAATTTACAAGCTTGCACTTGTCGACTGAGAATTGTTCTGGGGTTTCTTCTGACCCAACTAGAAAAGCTTCTAGCAAATCTTCTTGCAAATATACGACTAGAAGACTGAACCACAACTGTGCCAGAAAAGTTCAGCGCATGGCGTATGGGAAACTTTCCAATGTAGTCAACACTAGTCAACCACAAAACAGCGTCCGGATACGCATGAGACCAGCAGATGTGGCCATAGTGCTATGGTGGCAGAAGTGGGCGCAGCGGGATGGCCTGGCTTTGCATCAATTCTGCTGCGCCGCACTGGGATGAACCTTGAACCCAGAGGGCCCAGGGGGAACTGAGGGGCACCAAGCGCAAGTGGGGTGATTCTGCAGGCGATTGGCGAGTTCAAAATGGGGATGAAACATGATGAAACAACGTAAAAACAACTATTGACAGACTATTGAAGACAACTATTCTTAAACTATTGCAGGTTCTATGAGTGACTATGTGATCCTAAACTAGTCTTAGAGGTGCTGAATTGCCACCCAAAATTCCATGGAAAACAATGTTCACAGCCGAGAGTCTGCAAGGAAGATGCCATCTTGGAAAATTCGGATGGCTGAAAGCGGCATCCTGCTGCGATCAATGGCCCAGGGCCACTTCGTGTGCTTGGTTGCTTGGAGAATGTCAGTGTATTCACTCTATGCAACACAAAAGATCAGCAAAGTGTTCCTGCCTGGACTGATTTTGATCATTTTGATCCATTTCAATTACTACAGTAGTTGGTGTATGTACAGTATATTATGTTGATTTCTCCTTCGTCTTCTGACTGCTGAAAAAGGGGCGTTGGGTCTGCCGCTTTCAATCAATCAAAAGGCAAGGGAAAATCTGCACCATGGTCACGGAATGGGGTGACAACTATTCAAATCCATTCAAATTATTTCACATCATTTCACATTTAATTTGATTTAAAATCTATTAGAATCCATTAACATAGTCCATTAAAGTCCATAGCCTTGTGCCCATTTTCTTTTTTTCCCTCAGGTGCTTCTGGCGGCCCAGTTTGGCCTCCAGCCGCTACTGGCGAAGCGACTGCTACCTAAAGGTGCCTTTGCCTCAGTGATTCTGCTGAGTTCCAACGCAATGAAGATCTTGATCTCAGCTGCCGTGCTACTGTGCCATGGCCATCGGGGGCTGGGGCCTAGCTGGTTGACCATGGGGAGGGGATGCATTCATCCATTTACGAGCAACTTTTTAGCGAGATCACCAGGGTAAAAACATGTAAAAACCTTTTTTTTATTATACCCACAGTTTGCAGCGGCGAAAATGAAAAGCAACCAGTTACGGTATTGAAACATGCATGAAACAAACAGGTACACGACATCACGAGAGAGAACAGAAGTTGGGTTTTCTTTGGAATTGTTGGGGGGCAAATAGTTCACATTTCATATATTGCTCTAGAGTACTTGAGACTTGCGATAGGAAATGGCAATACAGCATGGCAATGGCAACGGAGGGAAGAGGAAGATCACATTGAATGTGCACAGAGGGGGGATTTGAAATTACCACTTTGAATCGATAATTAAATTTGATGACCAGGGTGTAATCGTTGAGATTTAGGCCACATGTTCTCAGTTGCCCAAAGCAAGGCTTGGAAGCAACAGAGAGCAGCTCAAAGAGCTTGCTCGCAGCTGGACATTTCGACACTCGGCTCCAAAAGCTTCACTGCTTCAACCAGAGGTTGACGTTCCATGTCTCAGAGCCAACCCTTTCAGAACGCAGGTGATTCTACGCTCAAGGCCGGGTTGCCTTCTGCGCTATTCGCTGGACAGGGTTGGCTTATTCAAGTGGGTCCCTTGGCTGCGGACATGTCACACAACATTGTAATACCCTTGTCGGTGTTTGAATAATGTCATTTCATGTCATTTCTGATTTGAGGATGGGTCAAAACCCACTATTACCATATTTTGAGGAATAAACATCCTTGGACATCCTTCGACCATTTCTGCTTGGACAATTGCTGGCCAGTTCAAATGAGTCACTTGTTTTGATCGCGCGGTTTGAGGTCAGACTCACCTGGATTCCCTCACCTTCAATTTGTTGAACCAGACGAAGACACTGTCTGCCGCACTGATTTGCTATTTGATGCTAGGCACACAACAAGGGGGCGCATGCGGGCACCATTTCCAGGAAGGATGGCCTGGGTTGACGGAAAATTCGAAAACGCTGTTCCATACGTAGACCAGGCAGATCCAGGCAGCATTGTGCAGTTGGCCTACCCTGAGCCATCTCAACAAATTCTGATGCACTGGCATAGGTGCTTGAATTCTGCTAAGCTTCGGCCCGCGTTGTAACATGGGCAGATTTTGGGGTCGTGATCGTGTTCCCCATCCCTCTGCCAACATTGTTCCTTGGAGGTCGTCGGCAATCGTTGATGCAATGCTTCGCCTTGTTTCTGTTGTTCCTCTCAGCGCTGCTGTTGGCCAAGAAGAAAGCAACTCCGGTGACTCCAATGGAGGATTTGGCGAGGCGCTGGACACCCGGCTCATCCTGGTTCCCTGTGTGCAGACTTGGATCAAGTTGTCCAGCCTATTGCGTTTGTCCCTAGAGGTTTGGGCTTGTTCAATACTGTACAAGTGAGCAGCTGAGCATGTTTCCATTTTCGAACATGTTTGAATGACAGATTCCTGCAAGTCCCTGCTTTGCATGAATCTCCAAAATCTCTAAGCCTTTCGCTACACCATCACCATGGTGGGAGCACTTCAGTTTCGGCTCGGCAGGGACGAACACTTCTGGTTGGGTGTAGTGCCCGTGCTGTGTGCAGTTCTCAGTTCTGGCCTCACTGCTGCCTTGACGCAACGAGCCTTGAAGGGCTCGGAAGGCCGGCAACTTGGCAGAAGCCCAGAAAGTGACAGACTAAAGGAATCCTAAATGATAGGAATCTGGCAATGGGATTATCTGGCAATAGGATACCATAGGTACCCCAAAATTACCGCTTAATTCTGCTTAATCATATTTCTTTCATGTTGTTTGCCATTAAATGACCATTTGGGGGGTCATATCCCATTCTCAGACATACCCAAATGATCCCAAATGAAATTTTCCGCATGCGGAGTCTGTTTTCAATCACATTTCAAAACAGGTCTCAGAAGGGAAATGAACCTGACTCAGGCACTGGTTTGGGGACATACTGATGTTTCGCATGCAAATCATTGCATTTTCTCAATTATGACACGGGAATCCAAAGACCCACATGTGCTGGAACACTTCGGCGTGCGTTTGTGAAGTTGAAAGATGAAAGCGCAGAAGTTTATGAGATTTTGAGAGCCACAGTGAACGACCATCAGGAATAGCTGGCTCTACTCCATGGAGATTTCCATTTGGGGATCCTTCTTTCTGATATCTGGTCAGCTGGTCCAGCATGCAGCCTTGGAAGGACAGGACCGAAGTTTGAGAGTGAGAAGAGGGTTGATGCACATCGAAACGCAGCATAAACGTTTCACAGCAGCATTCTGAAATATTCTGAGGCGCTCCTTTTTGCTCGAATTCGCTCAAATCGGTCTTATTGAAGTTTTTTTCAAACTTACTGGCTTGACGAATGGCTGGGGCCTGCTGCCTTTGCCAAAACTCGTCCAGCACAGGCACTTTGAGTCGAGAGGGTGGTTGGCTGGCATCAAATTTCCAGGCCAGTAGCTGCTTCAAACGAGTTCTTCAGTTGCGCCAATGAACGAAGCTATGCTTCTGTGATACTGCAGTATTGGATAATGAGTGAAAAACAGCAGTTGCAAGGTTTGGATGTGATCAATTGATTGGAGTTCAGACACATCACAAAAACATGGTGTAAAAATGTGTAAACCAGTATTCTGACGAATCTGACGGGCTGAATTCTTCGCATGGCCAGGGCTGGTCAGCGCAATGCATCCTCCCAATCTCCACTCAGGTGGGGATCAGTTTCTGGGAAGCTGTTTGACTTGGCGAGATAGCGGGCCGAGATGGGTCTGGTGTTTTATGCTTCGCTGAGTGTTTTTCTTCACTGAATTTGTTTCAAAAACTATTTCCCCATCACGGCTTTCCTACTGTGCGGTTGATTGCCTTCAGCTCTCAAGGCCTGTGGTGGAATCTTGGTTGGACTTGTGACGAAGTCTCTTGGCTACCGTTGTCCTCACGAGATCATCTAGATTTCATATGGGCCATATGGGGGTTTCCTAAAATGGTGGTACCCAAAAATGGATGGTTTATAGTTTATAATGGAAAATCCCAATCTAAAATGGATGATTTGGGGGTACCCCTATTTTTAGGAAACCTCCATATGATTTCATAGATTGTAAGGGTGGCCAATTTCCCTGGATCAAGCAGTCTGAAGCTCCGGGCCTGGTACACCAAACGACTTTTTGTGCAGATTCTTTACATTGAGCTGCTGTAGTCAGCAAAGGCTTGCAAAGTTGCGAAGTTGCTGGTCATTACTGAGGTACTCAGATGCTGTGAAGAAGGGCTTTGCACTCGTTGCTGGCATCGTTCGCTTGCAGCACTTGGAAACTACTTGACAGACGCCAGCGTAAAGTCTAATACGAGTCAAGACAAATGTCATGCTATGTCATGATTGTCATGTAAGCACGATCTAGCTATCATAACAGCGCTGCACAATATGGAGTGTTCTTTTCCAATGACCAAGGTTTTGACAACCGTATCCCAAGCAATGCTGGAGGATACTCCATTGACGAGCAGACACCTTCTTGCAGCAGTCTCTCGTTTGCTTTCATGTGGTAGTTTGCTGCGACAATCTTCTTTCTCCGCTTTCCAACATTGACACCAGCATATTGAATTCTGCCTTTGGCAATAAACTTGTGCAATCTGCAGTAATCTGCATGATTCTTTTCTTTGTGTTTTGGCTCTGGCTACAACCATCTAAAACCAGTTGCTTCACATTACTCATCACCTTGGCGGGGCCATTGACCAGGTTTTGGTGGCTGTCTCGACCGTGCTTCATTCCACCTTTCCTCCCCAGCCGCAGTTGCAGAAGTCCAAAACGATCTAGGGCCCTGCCGACTGCAAGGTGAAACATGGATAAACATCGTTAAATGATGTTAAAGGTGGAAAACAAAGATGCCAAAAACAGAAAATACATTCTGATCTTTGTCTTTGCAGTACTTTTTTTGAAAGGGGTACTTGAAGCATCTTGGCGGTTTGAGCGGTTGCACGAAATAGTGCACGGCCATGACGCTAGTGCGTAGGGAGTCAATGCCCTTCCTGGATTCCACAAACCTGTGGCTATGCTTGTAGATCTTGTAGCCTGAACAAGCTTGGAGCATTTGACTCCTGGCTTCACCGCATCGCCACCCACACCTGGTACTTTGATACTGTACAAATTTGATACACTTGAAACATCTTGAAATAGATGCACAGGTCCCCCCAAGGTGGCTATGTCAACCTTTGTGCTTGTTGAATTACAGTGCTAAAGCTGGGCCCTCTGAAATGTTTAGATTGCCTGGCAATCTGGTGCGAAGGAGGGCACCAAGTAGTTGCTCCCGTCCAAGACCATAGCTCAATTTGAGTCTTTGAACACTTTCGAAGGTGTTTGCAGCATTTTGAATGTGTTTGCTATTCTTGACTAGACCAGTCCATAAATTGATTGCTTGGCGCACTACGAAGCTGGTTTTGGGAAGGTTTTGAGCAGGCGCTGGAGAATCGCAAGCAACCAGTTTCTTCTAGGACCAAATGCTGATGCGTCGACAAAGCCAAGTGCCGACGCGTCGACAAGACATAAGCGCGATTGCAAGAAAAGTCACCAGAGAGTGTGTCTGAAGTTTCTTAACCCATCTTAAGCTGCAAAAAAGTCACCTGTGACACGGGAGGCAACCCAGATCAACAATGATCAACAAACAATTGATGTTTTGATGTTCCGATCGCCGGAATCTACGACGCCCGAGGTCGAAAGAACAAGTTCCTGCTGGAACAGCAGCTGGTCTCCCTGGGAGGTGTGGCGGAGCAAACTGCCTGAGGCTGAAACAGTGCTGTGCAAGGCTTGCCGTCTAAGGCTTCCTGCATGAAATGTGAAGCAATGAAGAAAGGTTCAAACATCCCGAATCACATCTCATCACAAGAAGATATCATAAGTTTACATACCAAAAAATATCATTGAATCTGAAACTCGTACAACGTGAACCATGCGGTAGAGTTTTGCACAGAGAATGTTGAAGTTCGTCACCGAGGCTCGTAGAGCCATTCATTTGATGACCAGAAGGGGAGAGCTCGAGGTGCAGTTGATGACCAGTTGACAGTGAAGCCATTGTTCTGCTTTGTAAGTGGACCACCGCTATATATACATATTATATAATATCTCTGTAATATACATATGCAATGAGTGGGGTCGTGTCATTGCAGATCACCTATCTAGTTCATGTTCAGGAGAAGAACAACAACACGCTCAAGAGGACCGAGTGAGGCAAGAAATTGTCGTCAAGCAAAACAGATAAAATAGGTATTTGATGATATTTTGATGGTATTTGCATGCTATACTGGAGACAACCATTCTGAAAAAAGCATGAAAACACGGTGACCTCTTTGTGGGTCCAGTGAGACATCCACGGCCCAGGGCTGGACATTTGCTTGGGGTTGTGAGAGTCCAGACGACTCGCTGGGACTGATGTTTTTTTTGGCGTAGCTGACTATGACTCCCTGCACCAGATCTGCAGGGGCTGGTGTTTATCATGTTTATTCCGGCAGATTCCGGTGGCAGGGAGGGGTTCCGAGATTGTACAAGAGGTTTGGGTTTTGGTCGGGGCCGATGACATTCTCCGGAATGCATCTCACGCCATCACCGGGCCCAGTACACCTGGGCACACCTGGACCTTTTTGTCTGGGTTTCGATCGTCACGCAGTGCCTGAACACTGCCCAAAAAGGATGATGATGATGATGATGATGATGATGATGATGATGATGATGATGATGATGATGATGATGATGATGATGATGATTGATGCTTGATGCTTGATGATTGATGATTGATGATTGATGATTGATGATTGATGATTGATGATTGATGATTGATGATGACTGATGATTACTGATGATGACTGATGATGACTTGAACTTGGTGTGTGTTTGCTGGTGAACCAATCTGACAGAGAGATGACCCAAATACAGGCCTTTTGGCAGGAAGCTGGTGAGATGGGATGGTGCCAGGGAATATGTGTGGATCTCTGATGATTTATGCATTGATCATCATTGATCCTGCAGTTTGGCTCCAGTTTGGGCGAACAAGTTAGAGACATGGAAGATCATGGTAGGCATTTGCAAACCACGGTTGACAACCTTGAGCAAAATTCAATGCCTAGCGGCCTAGCAAAAGAGCTATGAAGGTAGGATGCTTCTCAATTCATCGACGATGTAAATTTCAAGCAGTGCTGGTGGAATCGCATACAACAGAAGCAGACCATTCCTTATTCGCGAGTAAAACACGCATTGGACCACAGCTTGTTGAAGCTTGTTCGTTGTGTACGACCTTTGCGCTCGGCGCAGAGGCAGCCAGTGATTTGTCTGACGCCTCAGTGTGAAAGGACAGTTGCACTGTGATGACGACAATTCAAGATCTAGAAGGCTGCAGGGGAATCAAATTGCAACTTGTCACGAGAGAACGTGGACGAGTAGCTAAGGAACTCTTGACCAATTTGACCATGAACGCAAATCAAGAGTTGTTGCAAAAACTGCGGCGGCAGCCTGTGCCTCAAGTTCCAGAGGAGTTTTCTATAGTTTTCTCTGAAGGATTTCAGCAGAAATCAGCCGATTCGAGGCGCCTTCGCATGGGTGAGGATGACCAGGATGACCTACCTGCTCCAGTGCCTGAGCCTGGCCGTTAGACCTTCCGACTCCTGGAGAGCACCTTTGGACCATTGGTGGCCGCCAAGGCCCTCTAGTCATACACCAACCAGGATGGTGCAGGACTTGTCCATTTGGGAAATCCATGGGAAATCCATGGGAAATCCATGGAAATCCAACGTGGCTTTTTGCGTCTCAAAATGGGGACCCCCAAATGGCCTTTTTCAATCATGGGAAAATATCCTGGGAACATGATCATCAATCAACTCAACGGATTTTGGGGTTCCATTCTTGAGACAACTCTGCAGAACTGTTGGCTGCAGGTGTCCTTTTGAATGGTTAAATGCTGCGATGCAGGAGCGTCATCAAGGTGACCTCCAATCCAAGCTCAATAGGCAGTGAAGAGCTCAAGGATTTTTCAACGTGAATATTGCTGCCACTGCCTAGGCCTGACATTTGCATTATTTACCATTATTTATCTAATATACACATTGATGTGGCTCATATGCCTGAGGCGGCAACGCATGGGCGAAGCCAGTCAACCCGAGAAGGAGAAGCCCGAAAAACACCAGGCTGCATCGAGCAGCTGTGGAATTCTTGGCTGCGGATGTTTCAATGGCAAGTCGCATTCTTCCTATCCATACGGGAACTCTGTGCCAGGCACAATCTCAGCCAGTGGAGGCCCATGTCAAGGCTGGTTGATAAACATGCTTCCACTCAATGGAAATCACTTTAGATTTGAATCGTACGTAGAGCTGGATGGAAATCATCATAGATTTGTAGGATCTAGGATATTTTCCAAAAAGTGCAGCGCGGGTGGCAGGTGGTTTCAGTATGTTTCAGTGCTTTTTCTTAGTGATCTTAGTGCTAGGTCCAGGTGCCTTGTAGCTTGTACTGTGGTCAAGACACCCTGAAGCCTTGTTAGCATAGATCATTTGCATCCCTCTGTCAGGTGAAGCAAAGGGCAATGTCCTTTCTTGCCGGACGGGCTAGTTCTGGGTACCGTGCTCAGAAATCACAACAGGTAGTTAATTCCATCAACATAATGCAATGATGCGTAGCAAGAAAAGGAATGACAAACCATGACAAACCCTTCTTCGAGAGAGATGGGCACACATTTCCTCTAATGACAGACCTGGTTACCCTCCGGTAAGCAAACGTGGCAACGGAAAATCCACAATTATAGTTGTTTCCCCCATTAAAACCTCCTTTTATAGTGGATTTCCAATTGCCATGTTTGATTACCGGAGGGTAGATCCACATTCATAATCATTTATACCTTTCATACACTATCACTATGTGTGGGGTTAAGTCCATAACACACTACCCATTTTTGCAGCTGATATCCTCCACTCACCACTGAGGCCGTCAGTGGTCAAGCCTGGTCGCATCAATCTGTGCAGCTGGGAAGACAAGTGCCGGGCGCCAATAAAGCCTACCTACACCAAACGGATCAAGGAAGTCGTTGAAGATGTCAGGCACTAAGACTTTTGCACGTGGAAACAAATGGGATACAAATGGGTTTGTCTGAAATTAGGTTATACCGTTATACCGTTATACCCATTTACAATATTTATGATTTATACTGTACCCTGAAATTGCCATTTCATTGGAGAAATGATTGCAGTCCACTGGATTTGGGGCTTGAACCTGGTGAATTTGGCATTTCATCACCAGATTCCTGATAGAATTCCCGGTTGGCCCAAGGCAGACTTGATGCCAGCGCACTGCCTCCAGAGCGGGGCGAATTTGGCGACGATTAATGAAGAAAGACGGCTTCGACAGGGCCAAACAGCTGTCCGAAGCAACGATGCAGAAGCGTGCCATGCTTCAGCTGAAGCAACAGAACACGTAGAAGCATCTTCGGAGCATGGGGATGCTCCTTTCGATGTAATGTACCCGGAAGAAGAAGAGGGCCCTTTGGGAAAGGAAAACTACGTGCAGTCAGCAGAAGTTGAATCTGGACAGGCGAAGGCGAGTCAGTCAATTTTGGCAGAGCTCCAGCATCAAAAGGGCCAGCATTCACTCAAGTGGATTTCACACGATGTTCTGAAGGATGTTACAGACGATGTCCCGGCAGAGGCTCGCAAAGCCCTAGCCCTAGATCTGAAGTTGAGTTTATCAGCGAAACAGATATAACAAGAATTAAACAAATATATATGTGGATGTTGCTGCTGAAGGTCCGTGAAGCAGAGTGTTTCTTCATGTGGGATAGTGACGACGATGCATGCGGCCTCCTTAGAGTGCTGTGGTGCAGTACATAAAGACCACTCCATTTTGGTGATTTCTATTGATTTCTTCATATTTCTAAAAAAGATGCTATATAGGGAAAAACCTCCTTAAAGATAATAGAGAATGTCCTGTGTGACTTCTGTCGTGATGCAGAATTGTGCATCTATTAAAAGCTTTGAAGTCAAAGCACACTCTGATGGAACACTTAGCCGGGATATGGGACCTCTTCAACGTTTGAAGGGTGTCACCATCATAGTCGTAAAGAACATGATTGACAGTGACGATGAACCTGAAACTACTGATGCTGATGCTGCTGATGATGATGATGATGAGGAGGAGGAGGAGGATGAGGAGGATCACACCAAGTGGCACCCAGCCAATAAGCACGGCAGATTTGCAGGAGCCAGCCATGATCCAGACATGATCCCCATGGTATGCTCCTCCGAGTTTGGTCCTGTCAGCCCTGAGGTTCTTTGCAGGAGGATCCGATCTCCTCTCCGAGGCAGTCTGCCAGGAACAAGGAGGCAGAGGTGCAATTCACGTGTCTGGTTCAAGTGGTGCCAAGATGACACAAATTGACACAAGATGGTCGTGGTTCCATTGGACACCAAATGAGGATAAAGAATGATACAGAACACAAAGCGCAAAGGTTTGATGAGAATTGTACAATGAGTTTCATGAAAGTTGTTGCCAGGAACCTTTGGAATTCTCCATGCTTGACTACCTCGCAGAATTGCCGGAGGTCAGGGGTAGTGACAAGATGTGACAAGTATTAATAGTGACAAGTAAACCAAGAACTAAACCCTGGGATGTTTTGCTAATTCGGAATGGGATCCCACCCCAAGCTCAGGGCGTCGCCGAGAAGCTCCACAACTGCTTGAAAACGCATGAGGAGTTAGTGTCTGGTCCTTGCAGCTGACATGTTGACAGGCAGAGCATGGCAGAGCTGTTTCATGGATTGGCAGGTTATTTTGAAAAAACCTTGCGAATATGGGAACATCACAGGTCCGACATACGTTGACGATTACCATTAAATTGTGGTGCAGCTAATCCGATGTGCAGTGAACAGCACCACCGAACAATCTGAAAGAACCAAGGAGACGTTTGTGCCAGCGAAACGATCTGCTGCGAGCAACTTGCTTGAAACAAATATGATTAAAAACAGGGATCCACTAACGAAGGGGGTGAGACCAAGGTGTGTAATTTGTTTTCGTCTGTTCATCTACTGTCGAAGGCAGTCACTCATTGATGGACCGAACGAGGCACACATTCGAAACCTCCGCCGAGAAGCGTCAGAGGTCCGCAGAGTTTAGAGAAACAGAGAGATCATATGATCAGATGCGTCCAGCATACAATTCAACGGTGCCTGAAGGATTCGGCAATGATTGAAGGATCACGATATTTGTGGAGGACCTGTAAGTAACGACATCCTTCATACTGTGCATAGTTCCTACATACCTATATTTGATGTTGCACTTGTATGCAATTGTTTGTTCAGGTCAGATCGGCTCCTTTCACTCCATCCAACTTCATAGCGCGCTCTCCAAGGTCTCCCCAGTCCCCGCAGGCTGCGACAGTGACCTCTTGTGAGGTCACACAGTTCCTCGGGTCTGATTGGCTACCAAGGAGCCCAAAAATGGATGGTTTATAATGGAAAATCCTATTAAAATGGATGATTTGGGGGTACCCCTATTTTAGGAAACCTCCTTATCTCTCTACTGTTCCTGACTTTGACCAGTTGACTTCCGGACGCTTTTCCAGATCTGCAAGGCTGCCCTTCAATCAAGCAGGGCTGCGGCCGAATCGCCGGAAGCCCATGAAGCTACGAACTGCAATGGAGCAGAATACAGGATCAGATGGATCAGAGGTGGAAAGTGTAGGTGTGGTTGAGCAGTAGCAATTCAGATCCTCAACTCATCGCTCCTGCTCAAAGTATAGGAAATTTAGATGCTTGTGGCCTAAAGCGTGTGGGTTTGAGGCGTCAAAAGCGACAGCCTATGGCAGAGACTAAGATCGCGCTATCCTCAAGTCTTTGACGGAAACAATTTACTGCTGAAGAGTCTGAAGGGATGTAAACAACAAACATGATGATTTTCAATATTTTCCTTCATCGAAAGTTCATCAATATGCTAGACTCCATGAATCCATATTTGCGATGGTCAAACCTTGAGTAGCTACTGGGCTCAAACCTCCCCGTGGTGTAGCTGGTGAGGTGGTTCCTTTCGGATTGGGCCATGGAGTTTTCATTTGGACCTTTCAACAAGTACTTNGTAGCTACTGGGCTCAAACCTCCCCGTGGTGTAGCTGGTGAGGTGGTTCCTTTCGGATTGGGCCATGGAGTTTTCATTTGGACCTTTCAACAAGTACTTCAAGTATGTTGCTCCGTCCTCCCAGGTTTGCCCATGCCACTACAGGGTGACTTGCTTCTGTACTGATCTTGAGGTCCAGCAGATGACGACGACTGAGGTGATCTTGTCTTGTCGGATCTTGGATGCGCATCCCTTGACATGTGATCGTTTCAGAGACTTGAGCTTGCCACTTGGACGTTGTGCTCATGATATCACGAACCACTATCGNTTGTCGGATCTTGGATGCGCATCCCTTGACATGTGATCGTTTCAGAGACTTGAGCTTGCCACTTGGACGTTGTGCTCATGATATCACGAACCACTATCGCTTGAAGGTGTCGCATGAGCAGTGGATGTGTGTGGTGTCTAAGGTGCCAACTGTCCTGTGTTTGCAGGCATTTGTCTTTGCTGACTTGCTTGATGTCTGCTTGGATGGTGGAGGAGTAGCCCCAGCACCTGAGTGTCGCATTCCTGACCCGACTGGGCTTGTGCATGTGCTTGAGTTGTTTAGTGGTGGTTTCTCAGGGTGGTCTCACGTCACACGAGCTTTGAAAGCTTTGCATATGCCGCTGATCACCTCCCTTGCAGTTGACATCGATCCGGATTGTGTTCTTGCTTATTCCAAGACGTTTGGAGCAGTCTTGCATGTTGCTGGAACGCCCTTGCAGTTGGATGATGATGGAAAGATCCCACCAAAGCTTGTGATCCAATCAGATGTTGCTAATTTCTCATGGGTTCACTTGTTGGGCTGTGTAGCCTTTGAGATTGCTGTGGCCTCACCACCTTGTCCACCTTGGTCCGTGGCTTCTGTCTCAGCTCCAGGACTTCGACGCAACGATGGATGCTTGACCCCATTTGCAGTTGCCTTGATTGCTTTGATAGGTTGCAAAGTGACTTGCCTTGAGAATGTCAGTGGAATGGTTCATCATTCCCATTGGCCTGTCATTCAGCAATGGTTTCGAGCTTGGAAATGGGACTTGCGTTGGATCAAGACGCTTGACTTGGCAGAAGTTGCACCACAGAAAAGAGATCGCTTGCTTCTGATTGCGACCAAGTCGAATGATTCCTCACTCATGCCTCATATCCCTTGCACTTGGCCAAAAGTTGCTCCTCCTTCGATGCAGCAATTTGATGTCTTGGTCTCTGCAACGGATCACTGGTTGGATGAATGTCGACCAACTGAAGCTGTCTTGCAACTCTACCTGGATCCCATGAACTTGCCCAGACAAGCCTCTTCGAACCGCTCGTCCAAGAGATCGAAAGTTGATGTGAATCGATACAGAATCAAAACTCCACAGGATCAGATGACGACTGTGATGGCGAACTACTCCTTGGGACATCTTCTTCCGAGGCATGTGATTGAATCGGGGGGACTGTACGGAGGCCTGTTGGCCCTGCCTGATGGTTTGAGGTTCGCTTGCACACCTGAGGTCCTTTTGCTTCAGACCCCACTTGGAGACCAGTGGTTGCCGAAATCACGCAAGGTGTCAATTTCCATTCTTGGAAATTCCATCTCCTCTGCTCATGCAGCGATCACTCTGTTGAATGGTCTTGCTTTCATCACTGATATCACCCATGTTGACATTGCTGAGCTTTTTGCACGATTGCTGGACACACGCCTCAAGGCATCCACTTTGTCCATCACTGACACGCAGGACGGATACCTTTTCCAGCATTCGGAAATTGAGCCGACAGCTCCAATGCACCTCTGCGACAGACTGGTCCTGAGATCACCTGCTGATGAAGCTTTGGCTTATGTTCAGGCTGGACTCAATGTTGCAGCTGTGGTGAAGGCCTTGATGGGAACATCGACACCTGCTCAGATCTTTATGCTTCCAGCTGGTAATTTGGCACACAGGGTTGACTTGCCGGCTTGCATGTCTATGCCTAGGGAACGCTTGATCTTGTTTTCCGATGTCATGGGTGGACTTCTGCTCCCAACTTCCATGTTTGTGAGCATTCGTGACANACGCTTGATCTTGTTTTCCGATGTCATGGGTGGACTTCTGCTCCCAACTTCCATGTTTGTGAGCATTCGTGACAGTCAGGTTGTGCTTGCCCTTTGCACTTTTGGTCCGGTGCTGATGGCACGACGTCAAAACATGAGGACTGGCGATGTGATCGATTTCCTCAAGCTTGAGTTTGATTCTCGTCGCATCTTCTGTGTCGACATGATGGGTTTTCCACTTGAGGAAGGGCTCCCATGTCCTGATGCTGTAGTCGTCTTGCCTCGACGTGGTCTCCAACCATTGAGCACAGCTTGTCTCCTTGAGCTTGATGTCGGAGGTGAACGCATGTGTGTCTCCTTTAATGGGATGCCAGGTGATTTGGCCGCATTTCTTGAACTGTTGTGCACCTCTGGAATCCATGACTTGATGCAATGCATGGGATGGACCTTTGTGGTGCCCATCTCTTACATCCGACCGCATGGCTTTGAACTGATTCAGCTTGTCAAGGTACCAGGTACGTTTGCCATCGAGAGTGACGATGCTTTGCATTGCTTGGCGGTTNTCTTACATCCGACCGCATGGCTTTGAACTGATTCAGCTTGTCAAGGTACCAGGTACGTTTGCCATCGAGAGTGACGATGCTTTGCATTGCTTGGCGGTTTTGCTCTTTGTCTCGGAGTTTGGAACTTTTCAGTCCATCGGGGACAACCCTGCTGTCCGGGTCCGGTTCAAATTTTGGAACACTTGGATTTGGGAAGGCATGTGGGACCCAACTTGCAATTTCTCACATGTTCGAACCACCTGGCTTGACATCATGAGAAAGTTTGCTTTCATGTGGGAAATCAGATTTGTCCTTAATGGTCACAACATCAACCCTGACAGAGCTTTGTCTGAGTTTCTGGGTCCCCTTGTGGTTTCACAGGGTGAAGTCAAGATTTTTCTGGTCGTCAGTTTACATGGTGGTGGTCCAAAGAAGGAATCTGGATCTGAATCTGCCAGACCAGCTTCATCGGGGCTGAGACGAAGATTGCCTCCCCCACCGCCACCTCCGAACACTACTGAGGTCCCTCCGACACCCCCCAGTGTTCCAGGAACTCCTCCCTCTCCACCNGGGGCTGAGACGAAGATTGCCTCCCCCACCGCCACCTCCGAACACTACTGAGGTCCCTCCGACACCCCCCAGTGTTCCAGGAACTCCTCCCTCTCCACCAAGACCTCCAACACCGCGCAGGCCGCCGAGACTTGCATCTCGTAGTAGATCTCCTGCTGAATCTCAAGGTGAATCCGAGTACACAACTGAGTCTCAAGCTTCCGGACGAATGATGCCATCCAATCCTGAGACGTTGCTTGAAGTTTTTGATCTTGATCGGAATGACTCTGAACGTGCTTTGAAGCTTGCCTTGCTGACTTGGACCAACCTGTCAAACATTGACTGGGATGTTGACTTGTCACCATGTGCTCCGCTACGCATGACAACANAAGCTTGCCTTGCTGACTTGGACCAACCTGTCAAACATTGACTGGGATGTTGACTTGTCACCATGTGCTCCGCTACGCATGACAACACAGGGACACCTGTGATGTACATCAATGGAGACTTGAAATGCCTCATGCGACTCATCCAATCCTTGCACCAAGTCCGGCTTGACTTTGTCATTGAGAAGATGGGATGGCTGACTTCCGTTCAGTTTCAGGAGTTCTCCAACCCAGTCAGAGCTCGAATTGTCTTCATTCCCAATCCCAACATGGATTCCATCTCTCAGAAGCTCTTGTACACATTCATCAAGGCTGCATTCGTGGTGATGAGGCTCCCAAGAGGTGTCCATGAATCCGATGATACGGTTTTCACCAAAATCAAGGTATGGGGACACACTGCCTTTGTTGGCTGGTTGCCGAAGACCATGCTTGTTGAAGCCTTGCTTGAGCCTTGGACCTTTGCTCACACGATCCTTGGTATTCCGACCCCCATGCGTGCAGTTGGATTTGCATCCACTTTGAACCCGGATTACAGACTTTGGGACTACGCCAAAAGAGACTCTGAGAACAAGCTGTGCTTGACTGTGCACTATGTCGCTGGTTTGCAAGGAGGTGGCCCTTCGAAACCTCTTGCTCAAGATGTCACCAAAGCCAAAAACGCTCTTGCCACTTTCTTTTTGGGACAGGGAGCTGATATCCAGGATATTTCTCCCTTTACTGAAAAGCTGTTGGCGGCCACCAGTCCGACCACCATTGACTCCCTGTTGAAACCCAAAGCTGTCAAAGCCAAGTGGGAAGGAATCTCGAAAATCTCCAAAGCACTGAATCTTACGATTCCTGATGTCACGTCGGCCCCGGCATCCAGTAGGACCAAAGTGCATGAGCGTATCCGAAAACCAGCCAGAGNCTGAATCTTACGATTCCTGATGTCACGTCGGCCCCGGCATCCAGTAGGACCAAAGTGCATGAGCGTATCCGAAAACCAGCCAGAGACTTCACACAAGCTCTGAACTTGGGAGGAATCAAAGTCAAAGAAGGTTTCTTTCAAAATGAGGACAACTCCCTGTGTCCACAGCGTAGTGACATTGTTCCCAAGGAGTGCGGGTTCTGCCTTATGTCCTTTGCTCAAGCAACCCCTTGGTTGGCACAGACGACAGATCTTTCTGAAGACGAGTTGGCAGTGGTCATCCTTGGCTCATGTGAGTGCACCCAGTCGTCCAAAGGACAGCGCATCCAAATACCTGCTTACAGTGCTGAANTTGGCAGTGGTCATCCTTGGCTCATGTGAGTGCACCCAGTCGTCCAAAGGACAGCGCATCCAAATACCTGCTTACAGTGCTGAAGGAGAACCCTTGGTGCTGTCAGGTTGTCTCCACAACCTTGGAAAGAAACATGTCCATACCTCCAAAGTAGAGACCAATATCCTCACACCTGACTCAGCAGTTGTGTCGTTCACGGTGTGCAGGGATGAACTTCCGGATGGAAAATGGCAAGACATTGTGGCGGCACCAGTGAAAACGGTGTTGGACTTGCAACTCTTAGCCCCTCCCTGGGGACGAGTGTATCAAAAGCTCCGAGTGAAAGTTCCACCCAATGATGCAACTTCACTGCAATTCCACGCTCGCATCTCGAAAGATGACCTGACTAAGGTTCTCCAGTCCAGCGGTGCGAAAGCCGTCTATACGGCGGCAAAGAACGAGGAAAAANGCAATTCCACGCTCGCATCTCGAAAGATGACCTGACTAAGGTTCTCCAGTCCAGCGGTGCGAAAGCCGTCTATACGGCGGCAAAGAACGAGGAAAAACAGCTGAGCAGCGATTATCAAGTGGTCTGGCTTCCCCATATGAATCTTGTCAACTTGAGGGTAACATGTGCCTCTTACCCTCACCACAGGGGTCTGGTCCGCAGCATGCGAAATGAAGACAAGATCGCTCGTGGAATCCGATTCAGGCGTGAAGACTTCAAAACGGCTTTCTCAGAGCTTCGGCCGCAGGATGCAGTGCCGAGCGACATTCCTCCGAAGCATCTGTTCAAGGTTTCCCCAATCCCAGTTGGTGCTTCAGCTGAAAATGTGCAGACTTGGTTGACATCACTGTCATGGAAAGCTCGCCCTATGCGCCTCCTGGCCTCAAATGTGTGGCTCTGTGCCTCCTCTGAAGTTTATGAATCTCAGTTTGAGATGTGGGACTCCTTGCCTATCCTCATCAAGTGGATCCAGAGTCGTGCTCCAGGTGAAAAGGTTNCTCTGAAGTTTATGAATCTCAGTTTGAGATGTGGGACTCCTTGCCTATCCTCATCAAGTGGATCCAGAGTCGTGCTCCAGGTGAAAAGGTTGTCATTGCAGGCAACACGTCTCGCATTGTCCCGGCCAAGTCGGCCCCTACGTCTGTGGACTCAGCCTTGCAGTTCAGTGATCCTTGGGCTTATTGGAACCCTCAGTCAAAAGCCACTTCCATTGCTTCAGCTTCGGCTCCTGTGCCCCTTGCAGCTGTTCGCAAACTTGAGGCTCCCATTGAGGATAGATTCAGCAAACAAGCTGCTGATTTTGAAGCCTTCAAAGATCAGCAGATTCAAGCCATTCGAGAAATCAAGGATTCTTCAGCCAAAGAGGTCACTCAGATCCGCAAAGACATGACCCAGCTCAAAGAGGCCATCACTACGCAGGGAAAAGCATTTGACAAGCAGAACGTCATCAATGCGAAAGAATTTGGTGCCATCCGTGAAGAGGCAAAGGAACAGTTTAAGCTCCTGGCAGCGACTTTGCAGGAAAGCATGAAGACATCTCTCTCCAAACAAGACCATGCAATGACCTCGCAGTTCCAAGAGCTCAAGACGCTTCTTCAGAATCNTGCATGGTTCTTTGGCTTGATCATTGGTGAAGCTTCTCACCCTGGTCCAGGGTCCGCCTCTGATCCTGTTTGTACCAGGCTTGCAATCTCGAACCCAACGGCGGTGTTTAAAAAGTCCGATGAAGTTGTGAGCTTGGCTTCTGATGTGGTGATT
>BGPT01001144.1:172613-194843 GCA_003297045.1 Symbiodinium sp. clade C Y103
AAGACCTTCCTTTAGAGGTGAAGCTCTTGGTACATCCATTTTCTCACGATTACCATCCAGGGTTGCTAGGATTGAATATCCGACGTTCCTTTGGGATAGTTGTCGTGTTTGTGCATCTGTTGTCAAACTTGGTCACTTGGATGTTCTCATCTTTGCGATCTATGGTTTTGCCACCAGATATCAACAAGGAGTTCGTATGAATGACATGTTCCTCGCTTCCATATTTGATTTGGTTCAGCAGGTTAACATGCCTTTCATTGTTGCTGGTGATTTTAATGACCCGCCTCACCAATTGCCTTCCTTTTCGTTGTTTCGTGAACTTCGTGCGGTTGAGGCTTTCTCTTTCTTCAAAGCCAAGTGGGGTTACGATTTGCCTGCCACATGTCAAGGGTCCACTCGTAATGACACGGCTATTTTTCATCCCTCTTTGGTTCCATTTATTGTGAACATGAGAGTTGACAAGCAATTTCAGTTTGATTCACATGTTCCGTTGTTCATTGATCTGCAGTTGTCAAATGACACCACGTTGCCTTGTCAGTGGAGGATACCTTCATCTTGGGCAGCTCTGGCTCCACCGAGTGATATCATTGCACAATGTTACAACGACAAACCGTTTTCTTGTGTTTGTGATGTCTCTGCCATCTCTGATGAACATGGGACGGAACAAGCCATTTTAGCTTGGTCGGCCTCGGTTGAACTTGCTGTTGACAAAGCTCTCAATATTTCTAACAAACTCAATCCCATGGTTCAACCTCATTCGGGTCTTCATCCTAAATTCCGTGGAAAATGTGACTTGAAAAAAGTCTTTAAGCCTCGTGCCAATGGCGGTGTTTTGGATGATCCTACGGGAGGGTATACACCCGATGCTGAAGTTTTTAGTCTGAAGGCGAAGCAGGTGATTCGTCAAGTCCGAAGGCTGAAATCTTTCAGACGGACCTATAAGGTCTTCTCTGGTACAGGTGATCCGGAGAAATCTACCTTGCTTCTTCGCCAACTGCAATATGAATGGAAGATCATTCTGCATGCCAAAGGTTTTGGTCGAAAGTGGGCATCTTGGATCCTTGCTTATGAGTTGGTGCCCTTTGTTCCGATTCATCTTCCTGAGTATGACTTGCTTGAGATTTGTGTTGACATCACTGAGATGTATTGCAACTTGATTTGTCGACAGGAAGCCCGCAACCGGTATCAATCCTTTCGGAATCGCATCCGTGTGGATCAAGAAGATGGTTTCCTGAGCTTGTCCTATCGCATTGTGCGTGGTGCTTCATCTCCTCCCTTGCATGAAGTACCTATCTCCAAGTCTGTTGAAGCTTGCCTTGTTCGTGCATCCAAGGGAAACATGTCCCTCAAGCTTGCCAATGTTGTATCTTTCCGCATGAATGCAGTGGCTTTTTTCGGTGACTCTGAGGTTTTTCTGACTCACCAGGTCTCTGATCGAGTTTACTTTACTACTCAAGCTTTTAACATCCCTACTAAGGGTTTGCTTGTTCAGGATTCGGTTGCCATGTGCACTTCTGATATCCAAGACGAGTTCAACAACTTTTGGGCTGAGTTTTGGCTTCGTGATTCTGTTGAGGAAGCTACGACACCTCACTCTTGGGACAGTTTTGTGGAAGAAATTGAAAGATCAGGGATGCCACAACACCCTGCCATTCATGTCACCCTTGAATCTGTTCCCTTGTGGACTCGAGCCATCAAAGGCCTTAAGGCTGGAAAGGCTCATGGAGCTGACGGATGGAGATATGAGGAATTGAAGGCTCTCNCTTGAATCTGTTCCCTTGTGGACTCGAGCCATCAAAGGCCTTAAGGCTGGAAAGGCTCATGGAGCTGACGGATGGAGATATGAGGAATTGAAGGCTCTCCCTGACTGCTGTATTGCTGACCTTGCAGCTATCATGGCAGCTGGTGCCAAATTCGGCTTTTCGAAGGCCTTGATGGCGGCCAAAACTACTTTGCTTGCGAAGGTGCCAGAGCCGTCTTCCTTTCACCATATCCGACCCATTACGGTGCTTGGTGCGTTGTATCGTCTCACGGGACGCATCATTTTCCAACAGGTAGTGCATGCTTGGAAAAACACNTTCCTTTCACCATATCCGACCCATTACGGTGCTTGGTGCGTTGTATCGTCTCACGGGACGCATCATTTTCCAACAGGTAGTGCATGCTTGGAAAAACACTTTTCCTCTTCTCATTTCTGGTGGACTACCAGGACGAGGAGTCAAGGACCTTGCATACATGTTGAAACACCGTATAGAGGTAGCCTTGTCCAACCGCTCANTCTGGTGGACTACCAGGACGAGGAGTCAAGGACCTTGCATACATGTTGAAACACCGTATAGAGGTAGCCTTGTCCAACCGCTCACAGCTTGGTGGGTTCAGCCTTGACTTGAAGAAGGCTTTTAACTTGTTCCCTCGCTGGCCCATCACCTTTCTCTGGCGTAGGCTGGGAATTCCGCAATGGGTCTGCGATTTCTGGTTGAACTCATTGATGAGAATGCAGCGTTACCCCCACTTGCATGGGTACTTGGGTTTGCCGGTCAACAGCTCCACAGGTGCACCGGAGGGAGACTCCTTAAGTGTTCTTGCAATGTTAGCCTTGGCTGCTGCATTTCATTGGTGCGTCGCCAGTGAGCGAGTGGTTCCGCACGGATACGCAGACAACTGGGGATGGAGTACCTTTAACCAGGCAGCTCACCGCATTGCCTACCAAGGCACACTTCGGTTGACATCCTCGCTTAAATTGTTGATTGACTTCAACAAGTCGTGGCACTGGGGTGTTAATAAGGACTTCAGACAGTCCTGTTTTGACCTTTCACACATGTTTCCTGCTGGCGATGTCCCTATAAGGGTTGAATCCCACATGAAGGACCTTGGAGAACGTTTCAATTTTGAAGCTTCTTTGCAACTTGGTAACGTTCGTGATAAAATTGCTGAAGCCGAAAAACGTTGCAAACGACTTCGGAACTTGCCTTTGGATATTCCTGCGAAAGCTGCAATCATTCAAGCTTCAGTTTGGCCGATGTCTCTCTACTCTGCTGACACCTCCTTTATCGGGTTGCAACACTTTCAAACATTGCGGTCTGCGGCTTTGTTTGCATTTGTTGGAAAGTGCAATTTTGCTTCACCTTGGCTTGCTTGTTTTTCGTTGTCGAAGTTTCTCAAGGACCCTCTCTTGCATGTGATTTTGAATGCCTTGCGTTCAATTCGACGGCTTGTGTCCATCTCTCATCAGACTGCGTTGAGTATAATCCAAGCGGCTGCTGCCTTTTCTGGTTCCAAACCTTTTGGGCCTGCTTCTACCTTGAAAAGATACTTGGAGGCCATTGGGTGGACAATTCTTCCTGACGCAACATTGGTTGGACCTGAACATTTTTCTCTCAACCTTCTGTCTGATTCTGCTATCAAGATTTGTCGAACCCTCTGTATGGCTTGGCCCATTTTTCTTGTCCAGAATATGACTCGCAAAGGAACGGGATTATGTCCCTCACTACAATCTCACTGCAAAGGTGATGGCCTCTTTCTCGCCTCCTGATCAATCAATCTTGGTTCGAAACTTGGTTGGAGGTTTTCAGACGGCTGCCACTCAGAAACTATGGGACTCTGACACCCCCATTGCTTGTCCGTTGTGTGGGTCAGATGACACTAGGGCACACCGCCTCTTGGAATGTGACTGCTTCAGTCAAATTCGATCCCAGCACAACGAAGCCATCACGATTCTCACTGAAGATCGTCCGGAGTGGGTCTTTGTGCCCTTGGCACGTTCAGCTCCTGATGTTGTCCTGCAGAGGGCTTTCCTTCGGACTATTCCTCATGCGTGTGAGTTGGAACATTTCCCTGCTACTCAGTCTGTTGTTTTTTACACTGATGGTGGGGCTATTTATCCTACTGACCCAGATGCCAGACTTGCCAGTTGGGCTGTTGTTTCTGATGTCTCAGGAATTGATGTCCCTGGTATTCAATTGATGTCATCCGTCTCTGGCTCGGAGATGCGCTGCCCCTTGTTTCGTGTGGTTGGCTCGGGTCTTGTTCATGGTCATCAATCGGCTGCCAGAGGTGAGCTTGTTGCTTTTCTTCAGGCCCTCCTTGCCGCTGAGAAATATGAACCACACATTGCGGTATCTGTTGTCACTGATGCTACTTATGTGTGTTTTGTTGACTTTGCGCTCAAGTCTGCCATCCCGGATTTCCCCAATCACAAGACCATGAATGGTGATGTCATTTCTCAAATCAAACAACATTGGAATAGTCGTGTTCAAGTCTTTAAAACGAAAAGTCACCGCCCTTTGGAGGCAGCTGAAGATTGGCATGACTTGTGGACCATTTATGGCAACCACGCAGCTGACTTTGCAGCTACGGTTTCCCTTCGTAATGTACCACAGGACATTCGTNTTGGCATGACTTGTGGACCATTTATGGCAACCACGCAGCTGACTTTGCAGCTACGGTTTCCCTTCGTAATGTACCACAGGACATTCGTCAGCTGTTTCATGGCATTGCTCTCTTCCATAAAAAGGAAGCTTCCATGCTTGAACTCGTGCTCCGTTACCTTGTTGATTTGAATCGTGCTCGAGATGCAGCAATGAAATCTGCCAGTGTTGTAGGCCAACCGGAAAAGTGTGAAGAACCATCATCACAATTTATGCCCTCTAAATTGATGGGTGTTGATGCGATGCGCTTCCTTCAGACCTTCTCTCCTGCTGAATATGTTCCGCTTTTTCGGCTTGAAGATGTTGACAGCTCTACTTTTCATGGGATCCTGCAAGGAGCCAACTTTACAGCTGCTGTTGTTGATTGGCTTGCTCATTGTAAATGGCCGGTTGATGTTTCCAAGGATTACAACCGCCAGGATGACTGGGGAATCTCGTGGCTTGAGCTTTTGTTCAGTTTTATTTTGTTTTCGAAAAGGTATCCTCCGGTCAAAACAGGAGGTCAAACCAAAGATGCGGTCTTTTATGACTACAATTCAAATGAAGCCCTCTGCCTTCCAGTTNGTATCCTCCGGTCAAAACAGGAGGTCAAACCAAAGATGCGGTCTTTTATGACTACAATTCAAATGAAGCCCTCTGCCTTCCAGTTTCGGCTCGTGCTGCTTCCAGGACTTACTACACCTTTTCACAAGCCATTTTGGCAATTCGAACAATCACGGCAACCAACTTATTTCCTGACTTTTCTTCAAAGAAGTCTTCCACCTTGCGTCACTTTTTCTTCAAAGGGACCTTTGCAGGAGTCCCCTGTCGTCCAGTGCTACCCAATCCCGTTGAGACTTGTCAGGCGGTTTATGACTATGTCTCGAACTTGCAGGGCGGTTTGACCTTTCATCACCCTGTGAAGTGTTCTTTTTCGCCAGTTCAGTTTGACTTCGGACCTCTCCATGAAGCCTCAGTTCCTGAACGATTTCAGTGTTGGCAAAGGATTGTGACTGCCCGGTATAAGCGTCTCGCCAAAGAACGTCGTGCCCTGGCCGCTGCAGGGGCCTAATTTGCTTGCTTGCGGTTGTCTTCGTTCTCCCCTTGCTTGCAGTTGTTGTACAGTTCGTAATTCACTTGCACTTTGCACTTGGCACCCCCTTCGGGAAGGGGCCTAGTGTTGCGTCAGACTGATCGCGCCGNAGTTGTTGTACAGTTCGTAATTCACTTGCACTTTGCACTTGGCACCCCCTTCGGGAAGGGGCCTAGTGTTGCGTCAGACTGATCGCGCCGCATCCCGTCTAATTTTGGATGATTTGGCGCACCCCTATTTAAGGAAACCTCCACTTGATCACTTGTCTGTGGAAGAGAAAACCAGAGAATGTCCTGTTTGCTCTTTTGAACTCTGCGTTTCTGTCAATTGACTGCCGTCAAAAACCCCGCGT
The DNA here is from genome assembly GCA_003297045.1 of Symbiodinium sp. clade C Y103. Taxonomy (NCBI): domain Eukaryota; class Dinophyceae; order Suessiales; family Symbiodiniaceae; genus Cladocopium; species Cladocopium sp. clade C. The sequence goes on from BGPT01001144.1 coordinate 178,465, forward strand.
TTGCATAAAAATGGAGGTACCCCTAAATCATCCATTTATAATAGGATTTTCCACTATAAACCATCCATTTTGGTGTACCCCCATTTTTTGTCAACCTCTTAAAGGAGCCGTCCTGGACTGCGGCCCAGCGCGCCCAGGTGGCTGGAGGCTTTAACGGCATGGAGGCCTACCTAAGGACACCCATTTTGTCGGATCTGTCGCAGCCGTAGATCATTTCCTGGAGAAACCATGGAGACCCCCCTGAGGAAATCCAGCATTTTTTTTCAGGTTTCAACTTGCGGTTGTCCAAGACTTGGTAATTTACATTAGATGGATGACAACTATGATATATGAAAGAAATACACAGTACCTAATAGCATCTATTGAACCTATTGTAGTGATAATGATTAGGGGCTAAGGCATGGAAAGTGCACCACAACTTTCGCCATTTTCGCCATGATGGAAATCAGTTGCAGATGCTCCAGGAGGACGCCCCTGAAACGCGCGGCCAACAGCCTGGTGGTGGCGGTGCGCTTTGATGCACTGGATCCGTCGGGAAGCCCGGAAACCGTCGAACTTCAGCCGGTGCTTTTTTATTGTTGAACGGTGTAAGGCGGCGAACAGAGCAGCATATAGCAACAAAAGGAAAAATTGATGAAATACATAGAAAGGAAATTGGAAGTAGAAAGTTGGAGTGTTGATCAGCAAATATGCTTGTACCAACAGGAAAGGACTTCGACTAACAGAACCATTTTTTAAAGCATTTATAGGCAGTAGAGGTCAGTAAAGATAGCGGTTTATTTGACAAAAGTTTTCGATAATTGGCTGCCCCACTGTGATGATGGCACAGTCGATTTGGTACAGTGATAGCCACACAATGATGTTGAGTTTGCCGAACCCTGCCAGGGTGAACACCTTCTGTACAAAGCAATTTCAATTACATGGGGATGTATGAAAACAATGTGGCGAGGATTCATATGATACAAAAATATACGCGGCTACGATAAATCGACACAGGGATGCAGACATAAAATATTGTAAATTCATATAACATCCCAGATCATCGGCCTTGAAGAATTCTTAAGATGTATGTGTCGATCTTAACAATCATCAAAACCTAGACATATCTTGGAAACATGACACGCAAGCGCACTTCAGATCCAAACTGGATCACAGCTCGCCCAACTAAAGCGGGCCACTTGGACAGACCGGTGCTACCTGCTGGCGGAGGTGACGACGAATCATGACAAAAAACAGTTTAACGTGCAGCATTTTGCTGGGCGATCCTCACTTAAACAGGCACAAGTGGCATTGAAATTGAGATTATCTGATTGCATCTGATTGCTACTGATTCCCCCAACAGTTTTGTTTGGTCTATCCTCCTAACATCGGTTCAAAGTCCAAGGTGGTCCGTCTTTTGGGAGACGTTCTGTGGCTGCAGCCCCGATCACATCATCCAAGGCTGATGGGCACAGACATCGGGTGGCATTGCTGGATCCTTACTTATACTACCCTCTGGAAAACTAACTGAACTATGGAAAATCACCATTTTTGATAGGTAAATCGACTATAAATGGTCCGTTTTCAATAGCTACGTTAAATTACCAGAGGGTATCTTATGCTATACACTATTTAAGTCAGAATCCCCAAAGCCGGAATAGAAGTGGATAGTTGAAAACATGTTCGCCCCAACCCGGACGTTCGACCACATCCAACATGACAGTAACATCAATTTATCTCAATAGGGTATAAAAATCTGCCACCCCCTCTGGCAAATATGTGGATTGGGGTAGTAACATCAACTTATCTTAATAGGGGATAAAAATCCGCCANTAGGGTATAAAAATCTGCCACCCCCTCTGGCAAATATGTGGATTGGGGTAGTAACATCAACTTATCTTAATAGGGGATAAAAATCCGCCACCCCCTCTGACAAATATGTGGATTGGAGTAGTAACATCAACTTATCTTAATAAGGGATAATAATCCGCCACCCCCTCTGGCAAATATGTGGATTGGGGTAATAACATCAACTTATCTTAATAGGGGATAAAAATCCGCCACCCCCTCTGGCAAATATATGGATTGGAGTAGTAGCATCAACTTCTCTCAATAAGGGATAAAAATCCGCCACCTCCTCTGGCAAATATGTGGATTGGGGTAGTAACATCAACTTATCTTCAGACGCGGTCAAACGTCAGGGTTGCAGCGAACATGTTTCACTCGACACCTTTTCCCATCAGAAAGCTTTTGGAATGGACATAGTTTTGTTTATTGCCCAGGAAACACAAGTATTATGTAATTATTACCAATCGTTGGCCTTGTTTCACAGGTTCGGGGGCTGCTTTTTTTTACATTTTTTTCGGTTTAGAAATGTCCTTGAACTGCGAATCCCCATCAACCAGACAGTATATGGGATTTCTAACAGGCGTTTGACATTGCTGAATTGTATAACCATATCTCACAAGTTAAGCATCAATCACTGCAGTGCTGACCAAGAAACTGGTCGTTCTGCATATTCCTGTCTTGATGGGTGATTTGCCCTATTTGTGTTGTTGGAATGTACACTCTTGTTTCGGTGTCTCCCACTTTGCAAATGGTTTGCAATCCCCTACACTGGCGTGGGATGCCATGTTTCATTTGCGTGGACTCAGCATGTCTAGGAGTCTAGCAAAGATATACCACCTGGGATGCACATCCAGTCGTGGGTTTGTCCAGACATGGAGGATGAATCTATGAAATGGTTATTTCAGTGAGGAAATTACTGATAGATCTCTGGATTTTTGGTATCCTATGTTCAAGACGAATTTTTACACATGATTCTTGGGTCGCAACAGGTTGTATCCTCTATTTACTGTGCGGCATCGTGGTTTGCTTGGTGCTTGTCTACACCAGGCTCGGGCTTGGAAGCCGTAGTGGATGTGGCCCTAAGTCGTGGATACCCAATGTGGATGATCCCTGAACACATGGATAGTATATACAGTAACTGGTGTATAATTCGAATAGTGAAGATGCCCAGCAAAAGGATTATCATCAATCGTTTAATGGTCAAAGTCAAAGTCTGGATATTCTTTTCGAATATGCCCGCGATATAGAACAGTGACTAGCCATTTGACAACACTCCAGGGGAACCAGCGTTGGACGCAGTGGTGCTCTTGAAAAAGATTTGCTTGCAAATACCATGAAACCATGCACCCAGACATCTTTGCTCTTGATTCCATGTTGGTGCTCGAGTCCATCAGCTGTGCAACATCCAGTTGCACAATGGTGACTGCGAATAGCCTCAAGGAAGTTGGAACCCGATGGGATGGGGTCTCTGTTTGCCATGAAAAGATGTGCGGTGACAGCCCGCTTCCTGACGGATGCTTTGGAGGGATTGCTTGGCTTGATGTGTTTCAACGGATGCTCGGACTAGGATCTCCAGGGATCATACCAGGAGGGAAGTTTCGAAGGGTATTGCCTTTTATAATGGTTACATACTGATTTACCTTTGCTGATTTTGTCTAGCTATGTTAGTTTGCCAGAGGGTATGGGTTTTACATGTCATTGGATTTGGTTCGCAGAACAGCAACCCGGTGATGAGGAATCATTGAAAGTGCAGGTGGACTTTGCTCATGTGAGCGAACTTGTCAGGGATTTGGCGTAGCCCAATTGTTCTAAGTCCAATCAAAGGCACTTTGCGCTCCTTACGATGAGATCTCCCTTGGTCATCCAGCAAGTGTCAAAACGTTGTTTCAGGTTAGGCAAGGTCACCCCATGTCGTGTGCCCTGGAGCAAGCACTGCACCTATATAAATTGTATTACCCTCTGGTTATTTAACGTAGCCATGGAAAATCACCATTCATAATAGGTAAATCATCATACACCAATGATCAATGGGCCATTTTCCATGGTTATGTTAAATAACCAGAGGGTAAATTGCAAGACATGTCACTGTTTCTTCCACTACTGCCTGTCATGAACTCATCGAATTCGATCCACCTGTGTCTGTGTTGTGATGACATCAACACTCCACTCATTTGGTGAAGTTCTCGCCCCCCCACCACTTCGAAGTTGGCTGAAAAAAAGATGGGGCTTTCCAGAAATGAGGATACCCCAAAAAATGGATGGTGTACCATGGAAATTTCTATTTAAGATAGATGTTTGAGGGGTACCCCCATGTTTTTTTAAGACATCCATATAGATATCCATCATAAAGTCTTATAGACAAAGTTACAAAGGACAACCCAACTTACCACAAATTACCTATGGTCTGGGGCCCCACATTGTAGCGAGGTTCGATTCTACAACATTCCAACGTTGTTTTAAGCGATCAGCTCTAGCCCCCTTGAACAGGTCCTCAGGGCTTTCGAACATGCTACATGTGATGCATACATATATCCATCCTAAACATCATGTTCTTCTATACCCTCTGGTAAACTAACATAGCTATGGAAAATCACCATTTTTAATGGGAACATCAACTATCTCTATGGCAATTTTCAATAGCTATGTTAAATTACCAGAGGGTAAAGTTTTGATGAAGATATATACTCTCTGGTTAGTTCACATAGCCATAGAAAATCCCCTATAAATGAAGGTTTCTAGCTGGGAAAATCAGATGTTGGATGTGTGGAGCCTTTCTGTAGCTTCACTTGGATCTCATGGCATGCGCAGGCATGTGGGTGAAGCCATCTCGGGGATGCTGGTGTCAGTTCCTCAGGGGGTGGCAATGGGTGGCACGTACCCTCTGGTAATTTAACAGTTCGCTATTGAAAATGGCCATAGAAATAGTTGATTTACTCGTTAAAAAAATGGTGATTTTCCATAGCTATGTGGCTGTTTACCAGAGGGTATATCGCTTTTTTTTCTTCAGCATGTGCCCTTAGATCCTCTGAAGATGATATTCGTCGTAGCTTAGAAAAGAAGATTGAAAGCAGTGTCGAGGTGGTTGAAACTTGGTGACAGTCCATGAGAATGCATTGAAATGGTGATGATCAAGTGAAACTGAGGCTGTATATTTCAATCCAAGTGATGGGCTGGAAGAGTGATATGATGGAAATGGATTACCCGGTAGTTTGACAGATTCCCTTTTGCATTGGAACAGGAACATCATCCAACATCCTTCATATTGATCATAAGCCATGTGACAAGGGAGGTCATGTAACACGCCTCAGGTTGGCCTTGTTGACCTTGCCAGCGGTGGGCCTCAAGGCTGTGGATGGCTGTGGCTACCAGGAAGTGTCCAACACTATGTGTTATTTGTGTTAGAGTCTTTGGCCTATTTTGTATCCAAACAAATCCAACCAACAGTTTCTTCATCAGATATATATATATATAGTTATATATCTATACATATCCATTTAAACTGATTTGCTGGGTGATTTATTTACAGTGAAAACCCCTAGCTTTTTGCGAAGGACCAGGAGGCAATTGGGTGTAAATGGATGTAGGTGGTACGTACAGCAAACTGAACCAAACTAATTGTCCCATGTGAGGACATCCTTGTTGTACAATTTGATGTGAAACCTTCCAACAAAAAGGAAAAACATGGTTGTGAAAGCCTTTAACCCTGACCTGTACCCAGCCAGCCTATAGTAGCGGCCAGTGGCTACGGTCAGGCCTTCCCTGAGAATGCGTCGGAGCCTGAGGGAAACCCGAGAGGTGGATTTTTTTAAAAAAGGGCAGTAGCCCTTTTGATCCTTTTGGTGATTTGGAGCTGGAGAAAAATGATTATTTAACCATCAAGTTTGATCAAATTCTGGGCTGCTGACGATTTTTCCATATTTTTTGGGACCTGATTTTCAGACAAACCCAGAATCCATCGAATTTTTTTCGCCTTAAGATAAACTGTTGCAGATGTACACGGTTTACCTTTCCCCACAAAGCGGCCAACTTATAGCTCGAGCATCTGGTTCCCCCAGCAGATTGGTGAAGTTGCTTTCTAGCTTGATTACAAGTTGTGACATGTTATAACCATAAAATTACAAGTTACTCGTGATTTTTGGGTGGATATATATATATATATATATACATATATATATATATGTATATATATATATATATATGATGATATGTAGAAGTAGTTGTTCGATGGGTAATACCATACTTCAACTGGTGACGGTCCACTATTTCTAAGGCTTGGTCTTCTGGCCTTCAACCAGAAGCCTTGCATCGTGATTATATAGGTTGCGATTGTCACAATACAATGTTCTCTGAACAAAAAGCATGTTTTTTTTCTACTACGAACGGTGATACTTCGTCTGATCAGATGCCAAGTCCCTAAACATAATTCATGAAGATAAACTAAGTACATTATCAAAGCATATATCAACATATTTCCGACAACGAATTGGAGACAACTCGCACCATAGGCGTTGCTGTCACGTGGCTGTCTCTTTGGTGGTTGCTGCCTTGGCGCTGATGTTGGGGCATCCTAGTGACGGCGGCTGAGCGTTGAGGGCGGTTAAGCAACAGAAGCAACGGGAGGTTTGTTGGAAAAAACCAAGGTGTTTTTATCGGAAGACCCTGGCATGTTGTCCATGTGTTTTGTCAGTTTTATAGCCGGATTGTTTTTGGCAGTCCATTTCTGGAAGCAAAACAGTGATTTGTTGCACGATTCAGAACGGCAAACATGGGGAGACTTCACCATTTAAGGATTTGAACGAAGCGAAACCGAGGGATGTAGAAACCCAAATTGAAGAATTAGTGGACCCTATAGATATTGCTGACTATGAATCCTGCAGTGGTTGATCAAGTTGGCTCAAGATCAAGCTGGCGGCTTTTTGCACTACACTGGAGACTGCTTAATTTGTTGATTTGGGGGTTTCCTAAAATGGGGGTACCCCTAAATCATCTACTTTAATAGTGTTTTCCATTATCAACCATCCATTTTAGGGTACCCCCATTTTAGGAAACCTCCATTTGAAGCAGTTGTCATCTGCTTTGCTCGATGTGATCTGCTTCAAATCAGCCAGTTGTGGGCAAAGCCTCGTGCTTTGGCCGGCCTCTCAACAAAGGTTCTGCTGAGCTTTGCTTCACCCTCATCGACCAAGGTTTGAGGTAGGGATGAGACATTTTACAGCTTGGGATGATTTTCATTCATTCCTGCAGTTATTGAATGTTATTGGTATTTAGGTTTGAACTTCTCAAACATTTCTGATGGATTTGACGAAGTTGGACAGCACCAGACACAGCTCTTCGCAGCTGTCCGTGAAGGCAATGAAATTTGCACACAGGGATGCCCTTGGACCGTTACGATTTCAGAGGAGAGACACCCCTTTGATTTCCGAAACTCCCAAATTTGCTCCATGCTTCAAGAGCTTTTGGGCGTGGAAGACAGGTATGGAGGTCTTCAGCCACCATTCTTTGCCAATCCAATCTTCCAATATCGGAAGATTTTATTTGCCAGGAATGGTTGAACCTTCATACAAAAGCGCCAGCACTCCCCGAACCCTCGAGTGTGCCAAAGAAGCGAAAGGGCGGGGAAGCAGCAGAGCAACCCTTGCGATGCCCCGGGCCCAATGTGATGACTCAATGGAGATATCAAGTGGAGGTTGTGCCAGAGCAGACAGCCTTGTCTCTTCTGGCATAACCTCCTCTTGATAGATCTTGGCAGAGAATGAGGACTTCATGGTCATCGCCCCACCACCAGAAGCAACCGCAAGGATCCGTCTTCTGGAGCCGGGACTTCGCATTGGACCGTGCTGGGTGGAGAAGAGCCCTGGGGTGCAGCCGGCTGAAATCAGCACACCGAGCACACCTGGCGATCTCCTTAATGGTGGAATAAAGCCATGGGTTCCCATGGGCTTCCAACATTCAAGGCATCCAAAACATCTCACAACGACACAGATCGACATTGGCAGAGTGGAGCATCATGAAGATGATTTGATGTCCTGATTCCATGGTATGAACTGACACATGTACAGTTTCCAGTCGTTCTGGAGTCATTCTACAGGCCCAGGAGGGCACCATCGACTTCTGAGAATCTCAGCAATGTCTCACTTGATTTGAAACACCAATCCAACCGAAAATGTGCAGGTATATTCAAAGCAGGGTCGGAATGCCACCAACAAATATGGGGATATGTATATATATATATATAACTAGATCTTGAGTCTGATGATCTCTGAATTGTGATTCCCATGATCACAAAACCTAATTTGTTAACGTATGATGAGCCTTTGCTGATTCATCAGGGAGATGCTCGTGGACATGTGGCCCACACATTCAATCAACTAGGGGGTTAGTGATCCACAGCCAAAAATGCGATGGACTCTATGGGATTTCTATGCCTATCTCTTTTTCCCGTATCCAGAATTGGCCACAATGCTTTGCTGTGATTTGATATCCCCATTTAAGATCTTAGAAAATGTCATTACATGCACCAACCACTCTACAACCCCACAGGCGTAGTGCGCAAGTGCTTTCATTTTTGCTCCAGGAATCCTCCAAATTCAAACCTTCAATTTTTCCCTGAACAAGTATGACATTTCAACATGAGACCGATAAACACGATAAAACCAACAATTTCGACAGTAGACTGCTCTTCAAAAGCCATATTTTATGAGTCTTTGGAGTTTTTTTTTGTTTTTTTCTTGGATATTCTCCGCTTGCCGAGTTTCACCTGCTGCACGCGCACCGTAGCGTTGGTGGGTCGCACCTTCGTATTGTGTGTCCGGGAGACCCAGAGCAGGAGCTGGTTAGAATGTCTGGGAAGATATTTGGATCCAAAGATAAAACCCTCGTAGCAAGATGGGTACCGTACTAACCCAACCATTTGATGGGAATATGTTTTTGATATATCTTTTGCGATATTTTTCACCAAGACTATTTCAGTATTTTGTTGAGTCTCAAAATTTGTGATTTTGCAGTCAGTTTAACTATTGCATGTTCAGAAGGACATAAAAACTGACAGGATTTTCGAGGTACCCAATTTTGAGACAAACCCAAACATACAATCCATTTTACCACGGAAAACTTCACCCAAACCTGTGAAACAGTGATCTAAATGAAAAGTGCCTTCCATCAATACTCTTGTTTTTTTTTTGGGAGAGCTCGGTGGAGGATAGGTTTGTACTTTCATCTTTTGCCATTTGGATGAGAATATTGCTTACCAACAAACATTTTTTTGCATTGTAGGGTATTAGAGAGCGACCATAGATATACAATACCTATACCATCCGCACTTTTAATGATATAGTCGATATAGTCGTTTAATTTTGGCTAAGTCTTGGGTTGTAAATGTGGCTAAGTACAGTAAACTTATATGAATGCGAAAAGAGGGGTATGCTTACGGTAGGATCTTTGGCAGGGTTTAATTACCAGAGGGATAGTGGTTCTATCCATTTGATGGCCCGTAAGATTCCAATACTCAGTCAGCATTGATTGTTGTGTGTTCATCTCTTCCAGTGTGTCAATGATATTAATGTAACCATTCCCCATGACTGACTCCTTTCAGCGTGTTATATGTCCCCAACTTGCTGGAATCAGATGTTTTGGTGGTTTCATAGGTCTATGAGTATCATAATTCCTTGTTCCTTCCCATTTTGGAAGATTGACTCCAAGTGTCCAGCGTGTTTAGTGAAGTAGTCCACTTATAGCTTGAAGCAGGGGCTCATCATTGTCCTTTTTGCAGGACATCCCCACAGGCTTTTAGCGTAAAGTGGATGTCTACGCAAGCATTAGAAGGTTTACCTCTGGTAAATTAACATAGACCCTGAAAACCCATGAAAAAAACATTTTCAGTGGAAACTAATCTTCCAAACCCTGTTTGCCAGGGTCTATGTTAACTTACTGGAGAGGCAATAGGTTTAGTCATGTTTAGCCTTTGTCCACTTAGCAATTCCTGGGAGATACATCCGAATATGTATCGAAAGCCAATCGGTACCCCTGTTCACCGTACCCCGGTTTTCACACATGAAACTGCTGGTAGTTCGCTGGATGTTCGTCCAGCTGCAATGCAGGGCTCACCAACTATAAGTTGGCTTATAAATCGAACTGTCTAAAAATCTGACATACCATGAACTCAAAGCTGTTTTACTTGTCAATTCAACAAATTCAACCATCTAAGATCATCTAGATATATAATATATATATATATTATATTATATTATATAATATATACGTATGTATACGTTATTTACTAGGCTACAAAAACCCTAAACAGTAAACCAGTTCTTCTTTTGTCGCCCACCGCTTCGCCGCTTCTCCCATGGCAGGTCTGCAGTCAATGCCTTCTTCCCCGAAAGCTTCATCGCCTCCGACGGATCTCCCTGTGGGATCCGGGGGAGGGAGGATATCTGTGGATGGTTGCGAAATCCTATGGTTGAACATGTTGAAACCCCGAAACAAAAAACGAAAAAGATAGTGGGATAAAGATTTTCTACCAACTGGTGCAGGATTTCGCAACCATCCACAGTATATTGTGGTAAACCATGGTAAACCCAAGAATAGATTATGTATATATATATATAATATATACATACATATCCCAAGTCATCACCACTTTGATGGGTGCGATTGAAACCATCCCCAAATAGTAGAGTTTTTTGTGCATTGGGTTTCCCGACTTGGATTTTCTGAATGTGATGATTTTGGTTAAGGGTGATCTTCCCATTTCTGAATCCACCATTTCACCATTTGAGGAATCTACTGGTAATATGGAAGATGTAGGGGATTTGGTTGATCTAGCAGCGAAACTGGTGATTTATCTAGATAAAATAGAATAACTCTGTTTTAACCAACAAGAACTGTGATTTAAATCAAAACAACTAGTGATTTAACCGGCAAGAAAAGGGATTTGACCTAACAATAAGTGCGATTTAAGCGGGAAACATGGTGATTTGACCATCATCCAATTGGGGTTTTACACCATCATCAGTACTGCAGAAGATGCACTATACGTACATTACTTTTCTTGAACGACGCAGTATTCCGTTTTTCAGAAATTCAGTCTTCCTTTACTGTTTCTTTCTTAAATCAGCAACTGCTTCTTTGAAGCAAAGTAGTATGCTGGGCACCCAGGTGCAGCCTGGCAATTGCCAAGGTCTCCCATGAACCTGGCGACTGGCCCATACTGGACATAGATATTTATAGAAAAACAATTGGGGATATATCAAAGCAAAGTGAGTAAACATGGGCACATATATAGCCAATGTATGCCAATATATACTGGAATAGTCTGGCTTTTACTGGTACCAGTAAATCTTGGCGATTGTTTTCAGTCTCCCACCGCCCGACAGGTGCTTCAACGTCATGCTGACATTGCTCCTAAGTACCCTCGATTTTGCAATCTGACGGGCGGATGATTTAGGGATAGACTAAACAAAACGTCAGACCTTATGTCAGGATCATGTTATTTTTGTATACTTTTGTTGGAAGTTGGTCATGTTTCTGCCAGATGGACAGATGGTCTAAAGCATTGAACTTTGACCAAGTCCATAATTTGGGTGTTTCCTAGCCTTGAGTCCCCCAAAACATTCACCGCTTTGATTCTTTGATGGTTCAAAAGCCATGGTCTATGGCTAGTCCAACCGAAAAACACAACTGGGCTTCTCAGATTGCCATGTATACATAGAATATACATGCACACATATGAGCACATATAGGATATTGACTGACATTATTATCGAACACCTGCTGATCAACGCCAATGGATTCGCAGATATGGTTCCTCTCATTTGGAGGTGTCCAATCCATGGGGTGTTTCCCCAAATCATCCAAGTCATCGATGACCATGTTAGTATTGAAACCCATGGTTTTTTGGGGATCCTCATTCAAAACAAACACTCATATATCAGCATCGTTCCCATGAACATTGCGAAAAGATGTTAAAAGTATCCACCCTGTTCAGACACACATGATGGGTTCATTCATCGATGACCCATAGATTGACCGATTCTTTGACGCTTGGTGAAGTGCCTCATTTTCTGATCTCAAGCCCCCTCTGCTTTTTGCGACTATATTACTACTTGACCAGATTGTTTATCACATGTTTGTTCAGTATTGCTAGTCTGTCTTGTTGGTGCTGCGATCTTATTTTCCAGTCATTTCCCAGTCATATTCGTATTTGTATGACAATATGGTACCCCTAGATCCTTTGGTCAATCATCATTTTACCTACTATTTCATGTTCATTTGGGGTTATACCGTTATTTATATCCCATTTTGACACGCACCCATCCTAGTTATTCCCCAGTTACTGCGTTGCCTCAGTCATTCAAACTCCAAGGTACCTTTATCTCCGTCTCTTTGGTGGCTTTGGCTGCTCGGCACAACCCATGGCAACACTCAAGTATATGGATATGCAGAGATCAGCATCAAGGGGGATATCTAAGTACCACACATGGGGAGATCATCAAAAAAACTTAGGTGAATACACACAAAATCAAACACATACTTTGGATCTGCGGAGATTTTTCTGGGAATTTTCACGCAACATGAATCAGACCAACAGTTGAACGTGAATTTTTGCCCGACACCTTGGGATCTTGACCATGGGACAAAAAAAAAGAACCTGGGGATTGCAGCCGCCCAAAGAGGTAACCTTGCCAGTAGGTGGATGGTTCAAAATCCAGAATGAACAGGTGGTAATAGAAAACAAGTATCCACAATCAACCAATCAACAACACAACTATACAAAACTGACGGTATTTCTGAACTTGGGGAGGTTGCAGAAACATCTAAGACCCAAGAGTGCCGGCTTGATGTCTGAGCTGAAAAAGCGATTAACCAAGGGATGCAGCCACGCAATGCATATACCCTTCGCAAATATAGCACTTGCAAACCAAAATCCCCCAGCTATAGTTCAAAAATGTTCGATGATTTGCCCCTTAGAACCTCCATGTATAAGGGATGTCCAATTGCCATATTTGATGGCACCAGAGGTTACATCCTTCATGGAATTCCCAACGCCGCCTCAACGGGTCTCCTTCCCAACTGGTAGATGAATCTCTGGGTGTCAAGTGCAGATACACACGTTGTTCCGGTCAATCCAAGCAGACTCATACCCCTATGTTGGATGCTTCAAAACCCTATACAAGCCATACAACCCGGCGATCATTTTTCGAGCTTTTCAATCGTCCAGATCCTGGAGATGAACTGGTCATGTTTAGTACTATGGAACAATTCTGGGGGTTGTCCACGACTTCACTCAACAAAGTATGATTTCTGGTTGATCCACCCACTGTTTTTGGTGAATCTTCAATGACTCCACTAGTTTTTTGTTTTTTTTCACACGTCGCTGGTGAGGTGAAGGGCGACCTTCATGAGCCACACCTGAGCCATCGTCGCTTGGTGTTTCTTTGAGATGGTACCAGGTTGCAAAGACAAACTGCGTCAAAGTAAAACTTGCGTGTTTGATGTGATTCGATTGCTTAAGATTCCTGGATGTTAGCCAAGATCGCCATTTTGGTTGGTTGCAAGGTGTGATTACCGGAGAATGGTGCGGCCAAGAATGGGTAAGTTGGTTTATAACCAGTTTATATATATACATATATAGATATGTTGAAATAAGCACGATTTGTTGTAGCTGAGTGTTGAACCAATTTATGACCCAAAAACCAGATTGTAGGGGTGCTGTCATAGTACAATCCCAAAAAGTGACAGGTCACAATCGGGGCTTCCAAAGAAGGAAAGAAATGGGGCTGTGGTGAGTACCATCCTCCATGACTGGTGACTTGGAGTGGGATGCACCATTACATTTTCTGCTCATCTTTGCTGTCTCTCTCAAGAGACTATAGTTGAATTAGAGGGCCCTTTTTGAGCATGACAAATCATTGGATACGCATTCAATGCACATGTCCATCCCGTTCGTGATGAGGATGGGTGATCTCATATAATGTCTCCCATAAGTCTAGCAGAATCCACACTTAGATGATGCTACTGAAGTTAGGAAATTGTTGAGAGTTTAATCTTGTCGGATTACAGCAGGTTGCCCCATGGTTCCCCATAACATCCCATAACATTGATATTGCTGGACTATAACAATCCATCCTTATTTGGTTTGATTCTAAGAGGCATCTTTACCCAGCTACAAACTACATTTTTTTGACCCTTTTCTGGGCCGCGCTCAGGGACCTTTCACTTTCCACAACAGGGCCAGATGGTCTTCTGGGGTCGGGCGCTTGAGATTCCGAGATGATGGTTTCATGAGAGCAGAGCCCAGCATTTCTTTGAGGAATTCAATCATTTTTAAGCACTAGACATGAGGATAAGATGTGATAAAATATGTTATAATATGCTGTAGTTGAATGTAGTTGATACATGATGCTTGATTGGCTTATGCTGCTGAGTTAACTTCCTGGTTTATTTTTGACCAAAACCACCTTAACCAGCCAGCAGGATGGGATTTTACAGTATATGTGAATAACAAAGCATTGCAATGCATTGCATATGTCATTGAAATTTGGTATACCCACCTTATTGCCATCAAATAATGGGGAACATGATGATACACATACCACTTCGATTATTGGTCTTTTTTTGAGAAACGCATGCGTCATCAAGATTCTTGAAACTCCACCTTCTGCCAGGTGCTGAAAACTTCACAGCCGCTGCGTGCTCCATCACCTACGTTTTTTGGCGATGGGGGGGTGATGTTGATCCTTAGAGAAGCAACATGAACCAATCTGGGCTAAGAAAGGTATTTCAATCTCACGCCAAAGATGGCAAAAAAGGTAACACATGAAAACTTATACTTAGATCTTAGCATGTATAAGTTTAAGTATCAAGATGTTTTCACCGCGGGCTCAACATGTTGATTGGTTCCAATCTGTACATTGTAACTTCATGGCACCTCAACAAGCCGCCCTGCGACTGGATATTTGGTGGCCACTGTTCACTGCAGTTCTTTTAAGCAACTGATCTGAATGCCAGCCTGGGTTTTAACCAAGGGCACCACGGATGAAAACGTGAACCTACAGCTGGTGGATTTTGGCTTGTTCAACAAGGTGCCGGTACGACTATGTCGAATCTGGATAGAAGGGCAATGTAGACAGATTAAGGTGACGATGGAGGTCTTCCACAGGTTCTCACAGTTTGTGCCAGCATAGAAAATGAGAATTTTACCGATACTAGTAGTTCGGTTTACAGCCTTTTTGCAATGCTTATTCTACTGGTAGGTTTTAATGCTAATTCAATCTGTTAAGTCACAATGGTAAGTATATTACGTGTATTTCCCTGTTATAAATCCTCATTGTGGAAACTCAATCTGACGCCACGTCACTGCCTGGTCGGGCAGTTGGTCTACCTGCCGGAAAAGATGCTTCAGAAACACCTCAAAGAGTGGTTGCCGCAGTGGGAGTTCCTTGGATTGGCCTGGTGTTTGGTTTCTGCATGTTTCTGCCCAGAACGGTGGCAGATACTGAAACACCGGGAATAAGAAGAGGGAGGACAGGAAAGTCTAGGTATCCTTCACAATTCTTTATACGCATAAATATCTACTTGCAGTCAGTGAAGGTGTGGTATTGTATTTTGAAGTATGCATGATAGTGGTCAATAATGGGTCGCATATCTATTATACTGTTATATATATAGTATAGATAATATACGCCTTCGTCTTGTGAAAATATGAGTTAATAACAAACATCAAGGGGAACATTGTGATTGATTATCATTCAATCATAGCTATCAGTCGTATGCTTGATTATGGGAAAAAGCCCTCTAGGGACTTGAATCCGGTTGCTGGGAATTCTTCCTATCTCATTACCATGGTAGGACCTGGTAGGAACATGTAACATATTGATGTTACAGGATTATATTATTGTCACATAGTGCATATGATATATGATGTGAATATCTAAGTATAATCATCTATCAGTATCTATAACCATCTATCGTTATCTATCATCATCTATCATTGTCTACAACCATCTGTCATTATCTATCATTATCTATCATCATCTATCATCATCTATCATCATCTATCATCATCTATCATCATCTACCTACATATATATATATATAATTATATATGTGTACGCATTAACCACAAGACAGACACATCACCTGTCACATCACACTAATCACCTGCTGAGGCTGGTGAAGGAGCAGAGGCAGATCCTGCAGCAGTTGATAAGTGGTGTATCCTGTTGTTGCAACCATCCACAGTAGTCTCCCAGGATTGTTCCTTTTTTAACATGGTGGATTTTCCCATATCTATCTTACTGTCACTGTTTGGAGACTTATGGTAATCCTCTCGATTCTTTCCCTTATACGGTACTTTGCTTGCAGTTTTGGTACCTTGCAGCTGATCGACGCATGTGCAGGCAGTTCCAATTTATATCAGTCACGCATCCACTTTCAGGTGGTAGCTTGCACTCCATATATATATATATATATACTATGAGGGCCCCAAATCACGAGACCAGAATGTCTATGGTTTTCGGGCGCCAGAAACGGCGCCGCAGCCGCATGACTTG
>BGPT01001145.1:8378-19248 GCA_003297045.1 Symbiodinium sp. clade C Y103
GTGTGAGTAAGTTGTGTGTGAGCAAGTTGTGTGTGAGTAAGTTGTGTGTGAGTAAGTTGTGTGTGAGTAAGTTGTGTGTGAGTAAGTTGTGTGTTGTCAGGAGGAGCGGCGGGCGGTCGGACCGGCGACGGGTACACAACAAAAAACAACAACCCCACACAAAGATGTGGGGAAAAAACAGTGCCAACCAACAAGGCAACTGCGGATAAAACGCCCCTAATGTACTTCAAATCTGGTCAGTCACCAACAGATTGTCGATTGCTTAGCATGTGTACCAGCATTGTCTCATTCAATCGTGTCCCACTGGTACACTGCGCGTGCTTTGAGTCGGGTTTGCATTGAGTACGTCAATCCTTTGCTTGTTAAAAGATATGCTAGTTAGTCCCAATTCTCAGATTTTTTTTGCCCATGCTTGTTTTGAGTCTCACAAGTCCCGATCATAGCTTGTAAAGTCACCAGCAACAATACCATCAGTGATCATAAGTTTTTCCGATTGGGCAGAATATATGTTGGAAGTATTCCGAAATCACGAAATTCCACGAGCATTCCACGAACATTTCGATCTTCTGTGGCTAGCCTTCTGTATCTTCCAATGTGAGGTGATGAGCTACTATCCGCTGCATTTTCTCGTCTCTACCCTGGGTGCCCCTATGTTCATTGCCACAGATCGTTTAATGAAGAACTCATGGAGCACAACAGGAATGCATGCCTTCCTGAACTACAGCCTCTTTCAGGCTTGGTTCCCATCTGAGGCAGAGATCTGGAATCCGCCCACATGGTTTCTCTCAGCACTTTCCTTCGCTAACTTCACATTGCCAGCTATTCTTCCACAGCTGGCGAGACTGTCAAAGGATGGTCTTCAGAAACTGTTGGTGACTTTATCCGCAGTCTCGCTGCTTCAGAAGCTGTCCTACTCACAAGCCTGGAAATTCTACTGTTGTGGAGGGTTCGCTGAGAAGACAGCACACCCATACCTTTGGAATGTGACACGTTTCCATCCGTTTGGAGCGCTTGTGGAGATTGTGACTGGCGCAGCAGCAGCAAGAAGTGTTATGCTTGATGATGAGAACCAGAAGCCATCGATGAATCCGTTATGGCTCTTCCTGGCCAGCTATGCATCTTTGGGCCTACGCCTGACGACCTTGAACTTGAATGATGCCATGATCCGTACGCTTCTCTTCATGCCCCTCTACACAAAGTTCCTCATGGAAATTCACAGGTGCACTCCATGGATTGCAAGAATTGTTTTTCGCAGGGCTTCATCTCTTCAACTATCTCCGTAATTAGGCCTTGTTTTTTGCTTCAAATTGTAGGGCAACAACATAGTGTGATGTGACATCAGCGAAGGAGTTTCAAATGTCTGCAGCTGTGGGCTCAGAATCCAGATTTAAGTAGATTTGAACCGTGATTTGAACTGTGATTTGAATTGATTTTCCAAAGCAACTTACCGATTCGCACAAGTTGTGCCTTGCCAGGGACTGCCTGACGGAGAAGCCGCATCTTATCACTCGCTTCTTTGGGTCAAAGCTCATGACCTCACTGGGTGCTTTAGCCTTTCCGATGTTCATCTTGCACGGACCCCTTGGACAGATCTTCTACAAAAAGACACTGGTCTGGCGCGAGTTTAGATGAAAGGTATTGAAAGATATCAAAAGATGATTCTTCAGATCCATTTTGGGCATGTATTCCCTCATGTACTGATCATATTCTCGCATATCTGTATCTACATATTAGGTTTATACATGTTTATACCATATGTGTATTTGCCATGTATGTGTATATACACAATACAGAACATACCCAGGTGCCTAGGGTACTGTAGTCTTTTAACAAGACTGCAATCGCAGATGGGTGCAAAAAGAACAAACATACATATGTTGGATTTTTTGAGTAGAATTTATGATAGAGTGCATTTGGTCCAAACACCTTCAGCAATCAGTTTCCTTTTTCGCTTCTTCCAGCTTTTCTTCATTTCTTTTGGCTATCTCAAGACTCGACAAATGGAAATTGAACAACAAATCAAAGCTAAACTGAGCGCCAAAGCAAATGCAACTTGCAGTTTTCAGGTGTGTGGCTAGATCGCCTTTCCTGCAACAATCTCGGATGATCCTGGCCTGGCTGGTTTCACACTAGGTGCAACCTGCTGAATTCGAGCGATCGAAGAAACCCTAGTGACAAGGCATAATTTCTTGGCTTCTGCGACCAAGGAAAATAGCTGAGAAGCTGTGGGGAGGCATTATGCCCAAGAAATTCTTTCCCTTCTACTTGCTGCTGGTCATGGTTGCTGGTCACTTCACCAACGAGTTCTTTGTTCCTAGCTCAGACAGCTGAAGCATTGAGACCACCATTTTTTCCAGGAGTCCAGTCCAGTCTCGCAGAAAGCGAAGCAATCATCTGTCTATCACAGAAACTGTATGCATATGATGAAATGGAGCTGAGTGCTACAAAATTGGTAAGTCTGCAGAAGTTATTACAACTTGGTGCCTTGACGCTGGAGTAACCTCAACAGCAATAAGCGCCAGCAAGCGCTTTCGGAACTCTCTACTCAGATCAGGACTTGGTGGAAACATGTAGAAACAAACCCTCCTTTAGAAACCTTTTCACTACGAGGGAGGTGCAGCATCCCCCCCTTTGTTTTTTCAGGTCAAGTCCAAAAAGGTCCAGCAGTTCAGTGCTTGGTTGGCCAGAAAACTCGCCGATTCCACCAAAGGACCGGCCGACATGGTCAGAAACAGTGCCACGCTATTGACGAGTTTTGTGTAAGCAATGCAGCCATGCGGTCTGCCAGAGTCATGTTAGCCTTTGCGCGGTTGCGGTCGGTCTCTAGTCGTCAAAACCTTTCGACGATATTGGATGATAAGTTATTTGCCTTTGAGCCTTTAGATTCTGTTGCTTGTTTTTGCATTCTGGCGTCTCCTGAGTGTGCAGGAATGTTGAGTGATGCTGTGCCGCTGAATAGGGATAACTCATTGGAAAAGCTTGCAGGAGCGTAGGCAGGGCTTCTGGATCCTGATAAGACACAACCTGTTTGTTTAATCATGCCATACACTTGGGTGAGGTCTTGTCCATTTCATTAATGCGTCTCACAAAATCCTGGTGCTAGAGAAGGTTCCAGGGGTTCAGTATCATGTCGCAAGACAGCTACAAATGAATTTATTTGGCATTCAGATACTACATGTACTGGGCAGTTCAGCTACTAAGCTCTCTACGCCTCACACGCCGAATGGGTTGTTGATCTCGTTTTCTCAGTCATTCAAATTGCCGTGGATGAGGCCCCATATGAGTTAAATCGATAGATCTGCACGTATGCAGATGTGTATTGTAATACACATGTCATGTACCTACGTACCATGTATGTATATTGTATATATATATATATATGTATATATATGTATGTATGTATATATATATATGTATGTATATGTGTATATATATATGTATATATATATATACATGTATATACACATATAGATACATAGATACATAGATACATAGATAGATAGATAGATAGATAGATAGATAGATAGATGGATAGATATATATATATATAGATAGATAGATAGATAGGTAGATAGATAGATAGATAGATAGATAGCTAGATAGATAGATAGATAGATAGGTAGACACACACACATACACACATACACACATACACACATACACACATACACATACATACATACATACATACATACATACATACATACATACATACATACATACATACATACATACATACATACATACATACATACATACATGTACTGCACACACACATTTTCATACATATAATCGCATGTATGTGTATGCATACAGATGCATCAGATGCGGATCATGTATATATATATATATAGGCACACAGGTACTTACGTCCTGGTGGACATGTCAGTGTTGTTAGTGTGGATGTTAATGCAAACCTAAAGGCAAACAGAAAGTAAAGTCATGTGATGTAGAGTATTTATGCGTGTACATTTTATGTATATACACGGTTATCCTTTATAATTACACATACATGGAAACAAAGCAAATGAGACAGCCAAGCTGCACGACACAGGTTGCTTCATCTGGGAGTGAGCCATTGTACAGTTGCAGCTCGAACATCCTACACATGGCATGACTTTCAGAACTTGCTCCATTGACCCTTGTATATACTCCCTTGTCATATTTCGCTCCAATGCCAAAGCCAATATCTTTGGCATGCGTTGCGGGCCCGCTTAGCTTGAACCACAGTACTTTGGGCTTTGGCTTCAGGAATTTCAAACCTCAAGCCTTTTGTGCTCCCAGCCGCTTCCGCCATTTATTGAAGTTTTTGCAGGAAATACGATTAATATCTTTGAATGTCATCAGGTCAGAGACAGGTTGCAAAATCTGGAAACTTGGGAGTAGCACAGTGCTGAACTTTTAAATTCAGCTGCCCAAGCAGGTTCGTGTGTCAGCTGGGAGTGGCTAGCATCACTCATAGCAGGCACTAAACCCATACCACTCACAATGCTGTGAGGCAAAAAGTGTACCAGTCTGATTAGGTCTAGCACTGCACGACCTCTGATGTTGACATGATATTGGCCACTTTGATGAGTCCCAACAGATTTTTGTAGCTGTTCATATTCGTAAGATTTTCGACAGATATATATTTTTCCTGTTTCTGTCAAGCTCAATGACAACTATTTGGTGACTTGCGGTCATTCTGTGTGCATGGCCGTAGTGTCCTTCAGTTGCCTTTGCTGTCTTTTTATGCTTGTGTTGTTTCTATTCTTCGTCCAAGCTGTTTGGCACAGGATTCCAGTGTACACTGATTTCCACTGGGGCTCAGATCAGAACAGTCCACCGGTCAAGACAACTAGAGATCAGTGTCCATAGGTGTAGTTTCAATGGTTGTGGAGGTAAGCGTTGGCTCAATCGAACTGTGTTTTGGAGTTTCACAGTCTCGTAGTAAGACACAGCATCTGCAGGCAAACTTTTTGTGATTACTGCACGCAATCGCTTGGCGACAGCATCTTGGCTTGTAGGCCTTTCATTTGATCCAAACCAAAGCCAAATTGCGACCTAAAGCCCAAAGCCTTTGGTACTCATTGATTCGGACTATCTCTTTAGTCTCTTGGTAATCATTTGGCTTTAATCTGGAATCTTCATGTGTTGCACCATATTGCCGATCATCTGGCCAATGTGTCTGGAGAGGTTTAGCCAGCTTGGCTTTGTACTTCATTACGGACTGTTGGAATCTAAGGCGTTGCTGGAACTGGGTCATGAGTCTCTGCCTGAGTCTGGAAAGAGGAGCAAAAGATAGCAAAAGCAAGGCATGTCCAGTACAGTAGTCTGGGTCTTGTGAAGTCTGGGTCTTCACTTTTCCCAAGGAATCCACGCATGTTCAAGATGTTCATGGGGCCTAGAACTTCTCTGGCCATCACACACCCAGAACTTGCTAGACAAGTCTTGACGCGTCCAAAGGCCTGAAGATTGTTCACTGCACCAGAAAATTTTGTGAACATGATGAACTGCAATGCCATGCAATGCACTCTGGTGCACTTCGCCACTTGTGGCAGCTTGCGTGAAGGACTTTCCCAAGGCTGACAATGACGCAATCGCCTCGAAGAGCATCCAAGCATGTCTGAACTACACCAAGGATAGAGTGCTCCTGTCCTGTGAATGAAACAGTCTTCAGACAATTCTTTCAATTCAATACTTTCACATACTTTCTTTTGTTTTTTCTTCCCGCACGAAAATACATGGCAATAAATTAACTGATTTCCCGAATTTATGTCTTTGGGAAGGTTGTCGAATTTGTCGATGTGGGGCCGAGCTGTTGCAGCTGACACACAGAGGTGGTGACGTTGTGGTGACGCCCACTGCTTTACCGTGCCATGCTGTGCCACGCTGTGCCCATCTTGTCACATTTCTGCTGCATTTCTGCTGCAGGGGATCGTCATTTTTTCATATTTCCACGAACAAAGCCTGCTTCAGCCTTCAGCATCCATCGTTGATCCTCATTTCGACCCTTTCGACCCTTTCGACCCTTGGAAGGATGGACAAAATGCATCCATCGTGATGACAAATGGCGCGCAGTGGCAGGCCCTTCGCAGCTTGGTGGTGAGAAGACACTTGCTCAGGACAGACTAGACAGACTACATTCACTTCTTGGGCGAACGTATGAAACGTATGTTCTAAGCTTGCAAACAAAACAGCAGAGATCCTTTTGTTTTATATCGTGCAGTATGCTTGAAAAAGAATCCAAATTCTTCGAAGCACGACTGTATTTGTCAAGCGTTTGCCTGGAAATGTCTTAGAATCAAGGCAAGCCAGTGGACCCGACCTTCGAGAAGCAGGCCATTCAACTTGTCAGAACTTGTCTTGATCTCGTAAACAGCACATTGTGAACACATTGAGAAACTGACTTCGTGCAGAGGCGCTGAGAAACTTGGTGCCCAAATTCAATGAGGCAACCGACAAGCCGTTTGTCTGCATGTGCAGCACCTGACCACGTCGCATGTGGGAGCTTTGTACTGCAGGTCTTCCCTGGTTTCAAGAAAGTGGGGCGTGTTTTGAAAAAAGAGCTGGTGAAGACTTGGAAGCTGTCGAGGTTGCTGGATACCTGGAAGGGTTGCGAGCAGATTGATGCCAAAAGAGATCCTTGGCCCAACTCTGCTTTATCAGAAAGGACTCAGAAGGAATTCAGCCAGTACGCACCAGTCGTTGGCAAACGGCAATCCTTTTGTTTCGAGCATTGCTGAGACGTCACAAGAACAATGACAATGACTCGAGTGACTGGAGTGACTGGAGTGAATCGATCCCGATTCCATATGACTAATATATACTATATAATATGATTTCGGACCAAAATTTTGGATGTTTTCTGCATGTCAGTCTTCTCAGTCTTCCCGAGGACATGTCGCGGTACGCCTTGGATGTGCTGGGCTCCGCAATGCTTGGACAGGGCTTTGGCGCCATTGATGGCAAGTTTGACGACACTTACAGGCGGGCTTGACATGACTTGACAATCATTTGTAAGGTAGATAGATTCAAAATGCTTCAAACTTGTGTCAGATGTTGGAGGTCCCCTGCCTTCCCATTGCATTTTTTTACGTACCTTTTCAACAAGAGCCAACTCTGGCTGTGGATGAAGCTTTGATCGATTTGGATCAGCTTTCGCAACATCTGATTTTGCGCTGCAGGCAGTACCAGATCGTGATGGCAGAGATGCTAAACCCCCTCTACTTGACCTTCCCAGTCCTGGAGAGACTACCTTTCCCACGAAATCTGCGTTTTAGAAAAGCCGTCGACCACATGTACAAAGTGTTGGAAGGTGCTACGCTCCAATGTCATATAAAGCAACACTCTTTGTTGCTGTATGGTGTAAACACGAACGTGCTGCTATCATGTGCTACATGCTTTCATAAATTGTTGTGTCACAATCACATGACTGTCTTGTTCCATGACTATTGTACTACTGAGGTTACTACTGTACACATGTATATACAGTAGGGGTAGGGATATGATGAGTGATATTCTCACACTACACATTTGTACAACCGCTCGCTTGTAGTCGTGATGCCCTCTACTGCGATTACGAGAGTTGCTGTAGGATGAGAGTTAATGGGAATATAATGGAATATATGCGTATCTATATTAATGCTTTCAGGGTGGGTCAGTGCGTGGTGGAGATGGAAAAGCACAGAGGCAGTTGCAATATGACGATGACTTTGCAAACCTTTTACTAGCACTTTTGCAATGTTTTTGCAAGCCTTCAGCAGACTGTCATTGAATCAAGACTTAGGTGCCGTGGACGCACGGATTCAGCAGCGACGCGAGCAGATGGCAGCGGGCACATTTCGGGACGAGCCACAGGACATGCTCGACATGATGCTTCCTAGCTTCCATCAATTTCCATCATCCAACCAGACATTTTGTCCGTTGACATAATGGAAGTGAGTCAAATGCTTTTATGCCTGTTCATGATGAAGACTGCTGTCTACAGAACCCATTGCTTCGTGTTTCTGGTTAAATCAGCCAAGGCTTGGTTCTGGTCTCGATCCGAAAGGACATTTGCGGCGAGCAAATGATGTTTTGAATGTTATATGTGCAAAACTATGTCATTTTATTTGTGCGTGGCAGTGCTGCATTCAGTGCCACTACTGTACACATCAGAACCAAAATTGTGAAGAATATAAGAGGCGCGAAGCACAATGACAGGTCTTTCTCTTCCAGGGGAATTGCTGAAGGGGAAAACGCATAAACAATCATAAACACATGTCCAGGCCAAAAACATTGCAGAGAGAGAGAGAGAGAGAGGGACAGACTGTGAAGGAGTTCTTCCAGACGGATGTATGGTGCCTGCCCTTTGGATCTTCTTTCTTGCTGGTCATGAAGCTCGGCTTTCAAGCAAAGTTCCACGTGATTACCAGTGCAAGCACCATTTAGCACAAGACCACTGAAGTTTCCACCGACCTTTCATGGCTGCATCATGCTGCATCTCTCAGGATACCACGGCAGTTTCATTGGCATGGACCATGCACTTTCTTGCAAAGCATCCTGAAGTACAGGAAAAAGCACGCCGCGAGGCGGGGCCTTGTCTTGATCTGGTTGGTGCAGCGACTTGTTGAGCTACTTGCTGCCGGCTTAATTACGTTTATCCCGACAACTTTTCGGAAACTCAGAGAAACTCCCACCCAACAGCAGACATCACAAGATACTACAGGGATATGAGACTAAGGCACATCGAGACGTTTTTCTACATGTGACTCATATGACATACATATGCGTCAGTGCTTTGGACGCCTGGACATGTTTGTTTGAGGCCTTCGATGTTATGAAGGGCAAGACTGATCCAGATGCAGATGATCTTGAGAGAGTTCCATACATCAATGCAGTGATCAGCGAAAGCAACTCGTCAAAAAAGAAAAAAATGCATGTTTGAAGAGACTGCTTGTAAAGGTGCGGGCTGGTGCGAGAACACGAGCCAGGCAAAACTACAGGCCTTGAAATTTCGCCACAATCTAATTTAGACTCCCTTTTTGTTTGAACATGTTGAGACTTCAGAGGAAGCATGCATCCGGAAGTAAATCAATTGCGTTGATCTTCGAATTCGGGATGCGCTGTTTGTACCTGACACAGGTCCTTGAATTGACAATTTTTGTTTATATTGTATATATATACACGATTATTTAATGTAATTTTATATGTGCATAGCATACATATGCAAAGTAATGTGAGGTAAGTAAGGTGGTAAGCAAGGACATGTAATGTAGTGCATTGTGAAGTCATTTGATGTGCAAAACCTGGCTGCACTGTAATGGAATGTCATGCAGTGACATTTTTGCACGTATGCATTGGCATAGTAGCAGTACTCGTAGCAGCATACATAGCACCATGAAACTTTGTTGGAGTTCGGAGTGCAGCATGTAACAAATGTAACCTGAGGCCTCCGTTTAAGGCCTCCAGTCTACAATCTGATCTCGCGGGAAGCAGCAGTGGATACAGAGCTGGACGGATTTGCGATTCCCAAAGGGACTGGTACCTTGGACAGCTTCGACACGGGTTTCGCCTAAGTCTTACGGAAACTCCGAGCACATCAGAAACGAATCAAAATGCCCTCGGGCACAGTGGCCTTCTTGGCAATACGGATTCCTGAAAAAAGCACTGCAGGTATCTCTCTGCACATCGGAGCTATCAACAGACATCCGGAGGTCCTGCCACTTGCACTTGTGCTCATCATTCCAGAATTCGATGCATCTCATTTCATGCTTTTGGGCTGGATTCTGGATTGCCATGAAGTGCTAGGTCTGGGAGAACCCATTGGACTTCAATCCAGAACGGTTCCTGCAAGATAAGCCCCTTGGAAGAATAATTTAGCAACCTGTGATCTTACCCTCACTGGTGTATATGATGTCCCAGGCAGCCAAGAGTCTTCAACTACCTCCCGTTCTCCGCAGGTCTGGAACTCAATAAGCTTTGAGTATTCGCGCAGTAAGAACATGTTGGAATCCTTTAAGACTTTGAGGCTGTCGGCTTGGCCCAGCGGGTTGAAATGTGTTTTGCCTCTCATGAGGACCTCGCCGATGCTTGGGAGACAAGTTTTCTCTGCTGGAGCAGCGCACGCTCCTACTGAAGCTTCTCTCCTGCTTTCAATTATATGCATCAAACATCATCAAACACATTCAAGTGCGTGTCACAAGCACTCTCTATCGTTTAGACCGTTACACTATGTTAGACTCCAGAGTCTTCCGAATTCACATAGTGTTGCTGACACGGTTGCCGCTTCTGTTGTGAGGTTGCTCACGCAGTTCCAGGCCTGACGGACAGTGTGGAGTACCAGCAACTACACCAGCTGTCATTCCATAGCCATCCCTGGATAGCCAGGTCTTACCGGATGGCGACATGGTGATGCAGGAGGATACATACTCGAAATCTGCAATCAGCTTGATGCTCTTGCAGCCAGAGGACAGACTGCAGAACATGTTGCTTTGCGTTGTGTTGGGCTGTTCTGTTGCTGTAGCTTCTAGAGGTGAACAGATTTGTGACTGGAAAAAGTTGTACCAGCGCTAGCCTATGAAGCAAGCATTGTGAACTGACTAGACCCTGCCCCTGAAATGGTTTGGAGGCTGGAAGAAGACTGACAAACATATCAACTGTTGCAGAGTGCCTTTTTGTTGATGATACGTTCCATATTCGCGTCTTTCGGCTGAAGGGCTTTGTGAAGCATGGCTGTAGATGTCAGTGACTCAGAAGAGTCGGAACGATCCAAATCTGATCGTCATGGAGGAGTTACAGTCTTGGACCAAGACGATGATAGAGTGCCTACTGAAGACGAGGTTCTAGAGTTTGCAGAATACTTGGGAATTGACCTTGAGAAGGAACAAGATTTGTTGTGGATTGCACA